>CAMOHE010025050.1:0-13473 GCA_946598075.1 Artocarpus hirsutus
AAAAATAAAAAAAAATGAAAAGAAAAGAAAAAGAACTTGCCAGGCCTATTGTGATGTGATATGCATTGAAGAAATCTAATGACATATTCACTCACAGGTGAATATAATATGTATATATATTATATAATATTTAATTCTTATATGTATTAAATAATATATATATTAAATGTATAGTCTTTTGATGTGATAATACATAACTTACAATGGGCCTTACATGATTTACTAGAGAAGGTCATATTCAGCCATGTTCACCCGTGAATTAACATGGAAAAATGTATCTAAATATATATATATATATGAAATTGGCCCACGATGGGCCTTCGGTGGGCCGGCCCATTGTGGGCCAGGATGGCCCAGCCCGGCCCGACCCACAATTTTTCATGGGCCGTGCCGGGCCGGCCCATGGGCCGACATATACTAGCCCAACCCAGCCCACCAGTATTTATGGGTCGTGCCGTGGCGTGCCGTGAACAATGTCGGGCCGTGCCGGCCCGGCCCACCATTGTAGCAGGACGAGTTCGTGCCGGCCCATTGTTGCATCTCTATTTGAGCTGTACTTCTAAACTATATATAATAACGAAACTCCTATAATGTGTAAAATCCCCATAGGATATTCATAATCATTTTAAGAATAAATTTTGTTTTACCTTCCTAATTATATTTATCTTTTGCTCCATTATCTCAGCATTAAAATACTCACTATTTATAGGATAATGCCTACAAAAGAATATCATTAACTTTATAAAAGAGCTGTGGATTCCATATCTATAGATAACAAGTCTATGTAAATTAAGAGTCATGTCTCCAATGTACCGTATGCATACCATCATATAATTCAGGATGTCACCCTCTGGTACATCAAAAGACACAAGTCAAGAATACAGACTCGTTAATTCATTTCAAGATTAGATGTAACTCATATAATTGTCTAAAGTAAATTGATTTATACAATTGAAATTATTAATTAAATGAATTTTTTATTAGTCTCGATCTAATATATAGTCACCATTGACAATATATCAATGTTTTTACTCAGGAGTTCAACTCCGATGATCAAGACAAATCATCTTCTATTAGAGATATAGACAACATAACAACATAACAATCTTAATATGAAAAAAGCACCAACTTTTATTCCCTCAATTGTGGATTTTTTTTCTTTTATTTAGACCATCACTTTAAGAGGCATAATCTGTCTATCAGTTACATGATCTTAAATGTTTAGATTGACAATCTCAGACTTTTATTTACTTATCATACATTCAACATGAATGAACATGAAGAGGGCAACATTTGATATACGAAAATAAATAATAAACTCTTTATTGATTAAATATCTCCAAAAACTATTACATCATTTAATCTATAAGGAACCTAGTCTAACAATCTCTTACTTGCCTTTAGTAAGTAAATGTGATATGTTATGCATCCCCATAGCCTCTACATACTTCTTGAAGGTCCTCGTAGGTAGCGTCTTCATGAAAGGATCAGCTACATTGTCCTCGGATGCAATCCAGTACATATCAACATATCCATGCTCAATGAAATTCCTTATCACATAATATTTCTGGTCTACATGCTTACTCATCTTATGGTATCTTAATTCCTTGGTATTAGCTATTGTTGCCCTATTATCATAGTGTAGTGTAATCGGCTTATCCATACCATGAATTATCTCAAGATCCCCAAGGAACTTGCAGAACCATATTGCTTCTTTTAAAGCATCATTGGTAGCCACATACTCAACCTCCATCGTTGAATCAGTAGAGTACGCTTGCTTGGCACTCCTCCAAACGATGGCGCCTCCTCTTAAAGTAAACACAGGTCCAGAAGTCCATCTTCTCGTATTCAGGCAGGTTTGGAAATCTAAATCAGTGTATCCAAGAGGTGTTAGTTCCTCATCGAAATACACTAGCATATAACTTCTAGTCCTTCTCAAGTACTTGAAAAATACTTCATCATAATCCAATGGTTCGGTCTTGGATCCAACTGAAATCAATTCACTATTCTAACCACATGACATATGTCAGGTCGTATGCAAAGTATAGCATACATGAGACTACCTGTTGCAGAAGTATAAGGCACTTCTTCATCTATTCTCTTTCCTCATCGGTCTTTGGACTGTCTCTTTTAGAAAGAGTAATTCCAAACCTAGATGGTTGCCTACATTTCTTAGAATTATGCATTGCAAATAAAGCACCCACCTAACTTAATCACACTACTAACGTATAATTAAGATAGGCGGTGATATAATTATTTTAAAACCAATGTAATTACTAAAGAAAATAGTAGGCAAATTTAAACTTTTTGAAAACTCAGTAATTTACAAACAACTATGTATCTGTGCTAAAAAAAATGGGTTAGTGATAAATATTTACAATAATTTATATCTCAAAATAAAACACCCCACAATTCCATAATAATTACAAGTACCAAAATATGAAGTCTAGATAAAAGTGAGCCCATTTAAGGTCAGTAGTGTCCATATATGCAAAGTCACGAGAACTTAGAGCGTACTAGTAGACCTCCAACTATGCAGTTCAATATAGTGGCATCATGTATGGGCTCCATTTCCATCGTACTTGCCATATCACAAAAATGTTTAATGCACACATAGTTATGTAGACCATGAGTTATCCGCCCAGGCCTGTTATAAAGCATGCATGCATACTAACGAACCTTCACCTAGAAATAGTGCCTTAATCTAACCTATGAGATACAATAGTCCCTTGATCCTAGGAACTACAAAAAGGTCCAAAAATGGTCCCAATCTATCCCATGAAACCCTTTGATTCCTAATCTCACCTATAGAGCTAATTAAGACCACTTATAAGCAAACTACATAGCGCACATACAAATAATCTCTTTCTTATAGTATAATGATATCCTTCAGAAAACTATACATGTGCCTTTATGAGATGAATGCAAATGATCTAGTAATCATGTATATTACAATAATAATCTTGTGATGCAGTTGAAATGAAGTCCTACTTACCTCATATCCAGTTAAAAGGTGACAAGTAGAAGGTGTTAAAGTCCTCATTGAGCTAGATGTGCTAGTAAGTCTGACATTATCAAATCTTAACTATAAAATTAATATTTACAAATATTAGGACAATATTTAGAGCTATAAGAATTAGACTAACTTCTTTGTATAGAAGTAAATAAATAACATTAGCATAGTAAAATAACACCAAGCGTAGGTGTACAATACCAAATTTTAATTTCAATTCTTACACTTATAGACCACAATTTAAGAGAATAAATATTTTAATAAAAATAACAACTAGCTATATATGAATTTATATATATATATATATATATATATATTCGAAGCAACACAATCTGGACTTTTGTGTGTAAAAACATGCGAGTCTAATTCAATCCTTTTTGCTCATCGCATAAACATTTACCAATATCTACCGATGTACACATATAAGCTTAGCAACAAAATGCATATAAGAAAATGATGAAGCTAATATAAAATTTTAACAAACACCATCAATACAAAGAATATAAACTTTTAACATTTACAATTACAAAACAAGATCTTAAAATCCTTGTGTATTAATTCATTGTATATGTTAATAAATAACCAAAACCTATAATCATATTTATATCATGATTAGTAAACATTGAAAGGCTATTATCAATAATGAAAAGTCTAAGTAACTCACTTGAAACTGTACATCATAAACTACGTAAAGAAGGTATTGCTCTATTTATGGCAATTTAATAACCAAATTATAAGCATAATCAATTATTGTTGGAAAAATAGTATGCAACGGAATTTTAAAATTTTTATATCAGAGTTTTTTTTTTTTCAAAACACAAGTTTCACACACTATATGTTTAAATTAACCAGATCTTACTAACCTTTGTGTGCCGAAAAGCTCCCATAATCAATGAAGAGAAGTAACGTTCTAGAAAGACCTTAATCAACTGGCCTTCTTTGTTATTCTCTAGCTACGATCAGAGTGAGTGTGGGCTCACATCGTTCAGCTTTTCCCCAAGTGGCTCTCCTTCCAACCAATTGAGAAATACCCAAAACTATAATTTGTGATTTATGAATGATAGCTCTCTAGAGAGTTCTAGAGTCTCACTGATAGAGTCTCACTCTAGATTTCTCAACTGATCTGAATAATAATAAGAGTCACTCCCCTTATATAGAGGTTGGGCCCAAGGGTCAGTTTTTATCAAATAAGGCCCCAAAATATTTGAATCAAAGTCAAATCAGAATCAATATCTGATAAAATTAGCGTGAAAATATATGATCCTTTTATCGCCTAGTCGGCAGGTCGAACTGGCAGATTAGCTACTGAACCTCCTCAATCGACAGGCTGAACTTAAAGATCGGTTTACCAAACTTGTGATAAAAATTTTCCTACAAATCTTTATTTTCCACCCAAGATTCTAGGGATAGAGAGTCAGTTTTAATTCAAATAACCCAATAGAAAAGTTATTTGATTAAAACAACCATATCTAGATAATCTTTAGGAAAATAAATATTCCTGATAATTCAAGAAGTGTATCTTAAATTTATTTATTCAAAATTAAATTCAACCGATAAACAGACATGAATTATCTAATACCGATAATTTAATTAATTTTATTACAAAATTAATTCAACCGATAAATAAACATGAATTATCTGATTTTACTGAATTTCAACCAATCTGATAAATTTGACATAAGTCACCAATTATTGAAAAAACAAGCTGTATCGGTATAGGATTTTTATGAGCTAGCAAAGGGAATCAAATGGACCTATATAGTTCAAGCTCCCAATAATTATGAAACCCAATATCCTAGATATACATTTCATAATTATCAACTCTAAAGCCACTCCACTAAAAGATTAGAGCTGCACTCTCGAACAATATAGAATTACGAAACTTTAATAACTAAGTCTCCATGACATATCATAGTGTATCGTATCCCCATAGGATTATTTATAACCGGCTTAAGGACAAGTTCTGTCTTACCTTTATTTTCTCTTACGTTTTATTATCTCACCATCGAAAAACTTACCATCGAAAAACAGTATACCATTTGGTTATACCTATGTATCCAAATGGTTAAGCGCTCTAGGTTTCTAATTATAGGATAACACATATAAAAGGATATCAACAACTCCTAAAGAGGAGCTATGGATTCCATATTACAGGTCTGCACAATCAAGAGTCATGCCTCTAACGTACCGACATATGTACCACTATAAAATGTGGATGTCACCCTTTGGTACATCAAAAGGCATAAGTCAAGATAACGGGCCCACTATTCATCTCATCTCAGTATTAAGATATAATACAAATGATTGTCTAAAGGGAATCGATTTGCTGAGATAGAATTATTAATCTAAATCAATTTACTTTATGTCTTGATCCGACACATCGTTACCTATGATAATGTGCTAATGTTTCTCTTTGCGGAGTCTACATCTGATGGCTAAAACAAACCATCTCCCAATAGGAATAAAGACAACATAACAATCTTTACATGAATAAAGTACCCAACTTTATTTCCTAAATTGCGGATCTCATAATTTAGACCGTCACCTTAAGAATCATGTCTTTTGCATAATCTGTCCATCATATGCATAATTCTTAAGGTTTAGACCGACAGTCTTATACTTTTATTTGCTTAACATATATTCAACAAATATGAACGTAAAGAGGACAAGATTTGATATATAAATAATAAATAAATTCTTTATTGATTAAAAAATATCTTAAAAAACATATTACATTTTTATTCCTTAAGGTGTACACGTCTAACAATTATGCATACAAAGTAAGATATAAAAAAGATCAATATCCAAAAAACCAAACATGAGTACTAATCAGTTCTCAAATAACTATTATAGGCATTAAATGTTTAAGTTTTATTTTATGAACATATCTTTTCACATATTCATGTCTATATACATGTATATATTAACAAAGACACTTGCATGAGTAAAAAGAAATCACTATATAATACCTAGAGAGCATATATATAATTACATATACATATAACAGAATCAATAATAAATTTTGTAAAATACATATGCAAGTCTTACCTTTAGTGCTTGCGAAATAAAGTCAAAGATAGATTATGAAAATTGGTGAAATTTTAATGTGAAGGCTAGCTAGGATTAACTAAGCATGAAAGATAGGTGTTCTTGAAGAGCTAGTTAAAGGAGGCTTGCTGAGTGGTGGTAAAATGAATTGGAACGCACTTATATAAGGAAAGCAAATAACAACCGACTTAAAAAATTAATATTTATCTTTTCTCTCTCTTTTTTAATATAAACTAACAAATATAACTTAGTTTAATAATAGTAAAAAGGTAGGCAATCTTTCTCTCAAAAATAATTTTAATAAATAAAAACTAAAAATTAAACTATTTAACAATTATTAACTAGTTAAGCAAAAGTCCAACACTTTTTTTAGCATATCGAGGTCATTTCTTGAGAAAAATAAGCCTTTACACTGCACCACATAACTCAAAATCAAATTAATAAAAAATTAGGCATCTTAATAATAAATATAAATGCAATGTAGACATGTTATTATTAGCTAAATTTGTATGTCAAAATTACGAGGACCATAACAAACCTCTCGAGAATCTTATCTATGTATGAACCTTGGGATAAGGCTATCATTCTATTTTTCTATCTCGAAAGATTTAGATTCTCAGAACATAATTTGCCTCACCTAAGTCCTTCATGTCAAAAATGCTCGATCAACCAAATTTTGACTAGTGACTACGCCCCTATGTCAATGCGAATTAGCAAAATGTCATCTACATATAGTAGTACAAAAACCACTTTCCTATTCTTAATACGCTTGTGAACATATGGTTCGTCAACATTTCATTCTATCCCATATTTTGACCACTTGGTCAAATCTTGTGTTCCAAGAACAGAAAGCTTGCTTAAGTCCATAAATAGACTTTAGCAATTTGCAAACTGTATTATCTTGATCCTTAATGTTGAACTCATCTGTTTATACCATGTATATGGTCTCATCGAGATAGCCATTCAAGAAAGCCGTCTTGACATCTATTTGCTAAATCTCATAACTGAAAGTAGCAGCAATGGACAAGAGAATAAGAATGGACTTAAGCATGGTGATAGGTAAAAAGGTTTCTGCATAGTCAATTCCTTCCTTTTGCTTGTATCTCTTTGTTACCAGTTTAGCCTTATAGGTTTTGACTTTCCCATCTACTCATCTTTTTCTCTAATAGACCCATTTATACCCTATAGGTTTTACCCCCTTAGGGAAGTCCACAAGTTACCAGACTTGATTAGTCTTTATAGACTTCATCTTAGCATTCATAGTTTCTGTCTAAAGCTTTAAATCAAGATGTTCTATACCCTCTTTGTAATTGTAAGGATCCTTATCATGTTCAACCAGTTCAGCTAAGTAAGCTTCACCATTGAACATATATCTCTTAGATTGACATCCGATCCTCCTACTACACTGAAACTCCCTAGGTTGTTGTTTTGCCCCTTTTTTTACATTGATTGGATTGATTTCCATCAGAACCATGGGAGCAATCTAATTACTCATCATTCCCTTGAGTACAACTCTACTATGAGGTTTAAAGTCGTTCATGTAACTTTCTTCAAGGAAAGTCACATTCATAGAAACCACAATTTTTTTTAGGTCATAGAAATAATCACCTTTTGTCCCTTTTGGATATCCTACAAACATGTACACCTCTGAATGTGCTTCCAACTTATGTGCTTCCTTGTCTAGGACATGAGTAGGACATCCCTATACACGAATATGGTTTAAGAATATCTTCCTACCCGTCCACAATTCATGAGGAGTCTTAGAAACAAATTTTGAATACACATTGTTCCAAAGATAATATGCGGTTTGTAGTGCATATCTTCAGAAAGATAAAGGCAATGTCAGATAACTAATCATGGAATTAACCATGTCCAACAAAGTCCTATATGTTCTCTCACCAATGCCATTCTATTGCATAGTGCCTGGCGTAGTCCTAAGAACTCATTGAAGAGGTACTGTCCACTTCAATTGGATCAAAATTGTTTTATGGGTTTACCTAATTACTTTTCCGCTTCAGCTCGAAACTCTTTAATCTTGTCAAAAGTTTTGCTCTTATGATGCATTAGGTAGACATACCTATATCTCGAGTAATCATTAATAAAAATAACAAAGTACTCGTATCCTCTTCATGCTTTGGTGTTCATGGGATCACAAACATCACTATGCACAAGTTTTAGAACTCCTTTGGCTCAATTACCCTCAAGCCTAAATGGTCTTTTGGCCATTGTGCCCTCCAAACAAGACTCACATTGTGGTATAGATTCCACCTGTAAATGATTTAAACATTTATCCTTTACTAATCTTTGAATCTTGAATCCTATTAAGGCTAATATGACCTAATTACAAGTGCCAAAGATAAGTTTTATTAGAGGAAAAGGTTTTAAGCCTTCTAGAATTACCATTAATGTTAGTGTTTAGTAGTGATTCCATCTCAGGTCTGATAAAATATAGATTGTTTTGTATCCATCTACTGCAAATTAAAGATTTGTTTTTATGAATTACAACTTTATTATTACAAGAAACTGAATAAGAATCCTTAAATAAACAACAACAAAAATTAAATTCCTTTTAAGTTTAGGAATATAAAAACAATTTCTCAAAACTAAATGCGTATAACTATCAAAATAAAGATGGACGTCTTTCACTACTTCAATCCAACACTAACGATCTATCGTCCATCCATAACATGAATGCTCATATAGCAGACTTCTCATTTCCCTAAACCCCTGTAGAGAAACATAAACATGATTAATTGCTTAAGAATCTATGACCTAAGTGTCACTTGATTCTTCAACTAAACGAGTCTCAACAACTAGAAGTTTGCACTTACCTCATTTAGGTAGGAAGTCCTTGCTTTTCTACAAAAGAAACATTTTAGCTTCTTCAAGTTTCTCCTATTTTCTTTTTATCCTTGCTTTTTGTCGGAATGGAGTACTTCTCATTCTTGGCCTTTTGCTTTTTTCCATTCCCAAAGTTTGAGTTGGAACCAGATGCAACTGCCAAGTTTGCCTCGCTACCAGCCGAAGTTTCCCTAATCAAGTTTTCAAATTCCTGCAACTACTTCATCAACTCAATCAAAGTCACATCATGTCTATTACTTAAGTTATTCAAAGCTCTAAATGGGATGAACTCCTCAAAAAGAGTCTCAAAAATCATAGCTATATATGACTCAACATCAATGTCAGCTCCATGAGTTTAAGCCTCAGCGAGATAACCATGACCAATATCATGTAACACCCATCGATTTCCATGAAATGGATTATGTCAAATTAGTGATGACGTTAAGTAATTTCTTTATTGATATGTGTTATGATATATGATATAATGACACTAACCATTTTATTTTAAGTGTTATGACAGGTGGCGGTCACTTGAAATCGATATGCTCAAGTGTTCATATCATTTATGTTGTGTGTTTAATAATGATTTAGTAATAATTTAATGCTTTGATGAATTTTAGTATGTTAAGGCAGATCGGTAGGCTGAACCTTCAAGTTCGGTAGGCCAAATTGTCTCTCACGAAATGGCAGGCCAATGAATATGATTGGTAGGCCAGACCACATGGCTTCGACAGTCCGAAGTGAACCATCAACAGACCGAAGACAGCTGAGGAGCAGTCAGCAGAATTCCCCCAAAATTTGTGACTAGATAATTACGATGATTGGATAAAATTGGATGATTTAATGTGATTGATTGGCATATTTTTGGATAAATTTCCTCATTTTAGGAAATGAAATGTTTGACTTTGGATTGATTGGATTTAATTAATATGGTTTCTCATTTTAAAAAGGTAAAATATGGTAAGTAAGAACAAAATTGTTGACTTTCCCCAATCCTCTCCATTTCCCACGTGAATTGACCACAATTAGTTAGAAAATTCTGACGTTATAGAAAAGAATAACTTCTCCTTTTTATGCCATTCTCAAATTCTTATGATAATTTCAATCTTTCTCTCTCTCAGAAATATTTTCTCAAACTTTTTCTTCCTTCACCACATTCTCCTTAAAGACCGCTTATGTGTTCCTAACGTTGATGGCTTAAGGGAAAGGATCTTGGCAGAAATTCGAGACACTCCTTATTCAAATCATCCTGGTGCAACAAAGATGTATAATGATCTAAGGGATAACTTCTGGTGGTTTGGAATGAAACGTGACGTTGCCATGTATGTGAAGAAATGTTTGACATGCCTACAAGTTAAAGCTGAGCACCAACGACTTGGCAGTGATTTACAGTCAATCTAGATACTGGAATGGAAATAGGAGGATATTGCAATGGATTTCATTACCGGATTGCCCAGGGCTATGAACGGTTATGACACTATTTGAGTTGTTGTGAATCGACTGACGAAGATGGCGCATTTCATTCCTATCAAAATCACTTACCCTATGGAAATGTCAAGGAGATTGTACAACTTCATGGAATCCCTAAGTCTATCATCTTAGTTGTGATGGCAGGTTCACATCCAAGTTTTGAAAAAGTGTACAGACTGCAATGGGGATCAAGTTGCATTTCAGTACAGCTTTCCATCCTCAGACAAACAGCCAAACAAAGAGGACGAACTTGATCTTAGAGGATATGCTTCGGGCCTGTACTCTAGACTTCAAGACTAGCTGGTGTAAAGTGTTACTGTTAGCAGAGTTTGCTTACAACAATAGCTACCAGGCGACAATTGGAATGGCACCCTATGAGGCCCTGTATGGGTGGAAATGTAGGTCGCCTATATGTTGGCATGAAGCTAGTAAAAGGAAGTTGATGGAAAGCGTCGACAATGAAAAAACTGAATTTGTTAATGAAACCTCTGAGATGATAAAGATGATAAGGAAGAGAATAGAGACCGCTCAGAGCCGGTAGAAAAGTTATGCTGATAGAAAAAGAAGACCTTAGAATTCGCTGTAGGCGAATCTGTGTTCTTGAAAGTTGCACCGATGAAAGGAGTTATGAGGTTCGGGAAGAAAGGCAAGTTGAGCCCAAGATTTATTGGACCTTATGAAATCGTGAAGCGGATAGGCAAGGTAGCTTATCAGCTGAGGTTGCCATCAGAAATGTCAACCATGGATGACATGTTTCATATTTCGATTCTCAAGAAATACGTTCCAGATCCTATGCACGTGATTGAGCCATAAGTGATCAAGATATTAGATGACTACAGTTATGAAGAAAAGCCAGTGGAGATACTTAATCGAAAAACCAAGACCTTTAGAAATAAAGAAATCTCATTAGTCAAGGTTTTATGGCGAAATCACCAAGTGAAAGAAGCCACATGGGAACGCGAAGATGACATGAGAACTAAGTATTTGCAACTGTTTTGAGTTTCAAGGACGAAACTCTTACAAGGTTAGGAGAATTGTAACACCTGTCGATTTTCATGAAACGGATTATGTCAAATTAGTGAGAACATTAAGTAATTTCTTTATTGATATGTGTTATGATATAAGATATAATGGTACTATCCATTTTATTTTAAGTGTTATAACAGGTGACTGTCACATGGAATCGATATGCTCAAGAGTTCATGTCATTTATGTTGTGTGTTTAACAATGATTTTGTAATTATTTAATGCTTTAATGAATTTTAGTATGTCAAGGCAGATCGGCAGGCTAAATTTTCTCTCACGGAACAGCAAGCTAATGAATATAATTGGTAGGTCGGATCTCATGGCTTTGGCAGGTTGAAGATAGCTGATGAGCAATCAGTGAAATTCTCCCAAAATTTGTGACTAAGATAATTACGATGATTGGATAAAATTGGATGATTTAATGTGATTGATTGGCATATTTTTAGATAAATTTCCTCATTTTAGGAAATGAAATGTTTGACTTTGGATTGATTGGATTTAATTGATATGGTTTCTCATTTTGAAAAGGTAAAATATGGTAAGTAAGAACAAAATTGTTGACTTTCCCAAATCCTCTCCACTTCCCACATGAATAGACCATAATTAGTCAGAAAATTCTGACATTATAGAAAAGAATAACTTCCCCTTTTTATGCCATTCTCAAATTCTTACGATAATTTCACTCTTTCTCTCTCTCAGAAATAATATCTCAAACTTTTTTTTCCTTCACCACGTTCTCGTCTTCCCTTCTCTCTTTAATTTCGGTTGCAAATAATAAAAGAAATATTGAAATTTCTTTGGGTGCATTCAAAGGAGTTTGAGAAGAATTCATTTTATGGTAAGAGTTTATCTTTCGGTATTTCTGAAATGTATTTTCCTCCTTAATTCAACTGCCATAATTTTGCCTAGGAATTTTCTTTTGCTCTAATATTTAGTATGATGTTCATATATGTGTTATGTGATATTCCTCCAAATTTCACATTAATTGGATTTTCCTATGTTAAGTTATGAATTTTCTTCTTTGCCACTCATAGAAATTTGTTGTTGATTAGTTGTGGGCACATAAATGTAGCCTTTATTTATAGAGCAAATGAATGATTCTCTCACGAAATTTCATGTGTATATGTTTATGTATATGTTAAATTTATAAATTGGAAAGTCTCATGATAATATGATGAATACTTTATGTGATAAGTAATTTTCTTTAAGACCAGGTTATGAGACTGCTTTATCAAGTAAATTGTTGGACTCCTTGTTGTGTGATGTTTTTGCATGATTAAATGGTTATTTGGTGACAAGAATTTTTGTGGTACTGTAATTATATGTTAATAGGTTGTCATATGAGTTTTGGAGTCTAAATAATTTTATTTTAAATATTGGAATATGAAAAATGTATGCAACTCACTGCCTAATTTACTAAAAGTCATTTTGTTCATCTCTTCCAATGCATGTTTTGGGATGGTTTGAATTTTATGAAAAGGTGATTCTTGGCTATATTGTAATTTTATGTGTCTATTATATGTTGTATTTTTATGGAATTATTTTAGGATATAAATAATTTATTATGTTAATATAAGTTAAAATTATTCACTGTTTTGCTAATGGCTGGCAGATTTTATGAGTATGATTGTATGATTTGTTTGAAACAACAAATGGAATTTTTATGCATAATGAAAAATCATGATAATATGTTTATGTATTAATTTGGTTCCTGCCAAGTTTGGTGCGCAAAATTGAGTGTGAATGTTGAGTTGTTGAGTTATGCATTCATGGAGGTCAGAAAATATTTGTATTGATAGTTTTGTTCTAATGATTTATGGTTAAGGAAGCATATTATGAATTATGTTTGCAAGAGATGAATGTAAGTGTGATGTGATATGGAATGGATGACGTTATGTGGTGATAATTAATTCTATGAAAATAAATTTTAATTTTATGTATCTTTAAATAAATGTATGGCATTAACACACTAAGGAACGAGCACATCGAGACTGCGGTGACGTCACCTACAATTCAATTAAGGTTAAGTAAGCTATACAAGTAAGTACATTCTCACCTGCAACATGATATGTTTT
>CAMOHE010025051.1:0-29981 GCA_946598075.1 Artocarpus hirsutus
TGTTAAATAATTATCCTTATGTTTAAAAAAAAAGAAAAGAAAAGTTCAAGGAAATCACTATGGTTAGGTTTCAAGAAATAAAAGTTATGAGTTATGTAAAGAATCATGCTTTTGAAAATTATGATTATGTGAAAACGTAATTATTATCATTACGTTATCATCATGTTGAGAAATTTATATTATTATATTCGGTTTACGAAATTAAGTTTTAAGAAATGATTATTATATCTTTCAAAGTTACACGTTGAGAATTCTTTATTATTAAGAATTCATTTATTACTAAGTTTTGGAAAACAATTAGTATTTCCTTTAAAGCTATATGCCAAGGATTTGATAGCAAGAATCCATTCTAAGAAAAAAAAATTTATTCTGAAATTTCTGTACTTTATTAATAAGTATGTTTAAGTTTACGATCATGTTTAAGTCAAGTGACGGCCACGTAGGTAGGGTCGTCACAAATATTAGTCTAATTAACCCATGATAAAGATGGACTGAAACCAACTTATAATAGGATCAATCACAAAAAATTATCCTAGACCTTTAGTTAAGTGCTCAGTGCACTTAGTTAAACAAATAGAGCACTCATTGAGTGCTTAAAGTACTCGAAGCACTAACACATATATACCAAAGTGCTTGCTTTCTTAAAGAAAAAATTAATTAAGAACATCATGGTTGATAATAATTACTGGATCTAAATTTATATTTCATCGAATTGACAATGCTGAACTATTGTCCGAAACAACAACTATAGCAACTGAAGAATTTATCAATACAAATATATATAGTAAAGTTTCTTTTCTTTTTCTTTTCTTTTTTGCTTTTAAGGTCTAACACATTCTATTATTGATAAACATAAAAAGGGTAATGCAAATTAAAACCAAATAGTTCAATCATACAAACGATAAACATAGGGTCTATTCGGTAGGTGAGTTTGAATTAGTATGGTTTTAAATTTTGTGATTTAAATAAATCTATGTGGTTTAAATGATGGTATTATGTTCACAATTTGTCTTATTTTAAACTATCCTCATTGTTTTAAAGTCTAAACTGTTCGTTTTTTTTTTTTTTTTTTATTACCAAATGTCTGTACAAATCAGGGGCATAGGTTTAAATGCTGGAGACCTATACATAAAACCCCACAATAAACAATAACAAATCCATAATAATTAAGAGTGAAAAGTAGCATGAATCTCCAACACATATTTGTTATCTTTAACCCTGCTACACTCATATGGTAGGCCCACCTAATGCGGTCCACGAGGACCCACAACATGTGAATAAAGAGGATATATGCTCAGAGGGATTAAACAAAAACATTTTTCTTCCTTAAAACCTACGGTAGCTAATCGTGTTGTTTGCGGAAAGAAAGTTAGTTGAGTCCAATACTTTTGATTTTGAATGTTTTAGACGTACAGGTTTATACTTTTGGAAGAAATTGAGTTGACTAGAGACTAACTACAGGAAGCCAGTCTTAAATTTGGAAAACAAGTCAACAAATCGATTTCAACAGGAAATTTCCAAGAAAAATATGAAGTGGACCCAATGCGTTTTCCATTGTCTTCGTTAAGAAAATAGTGATCAATCCAGGCTAAAATTTGCCATTATATACATATATTCTTAGTAGATAGAGACACAAATCAAATCACGAATAACTACAAAATATTTGTTTCTCCCATCTAAGATTGTGCGAATTCAATGAGAACTCTAGCCCTTTCATCATTAGGGAGATTCTTGATTATCACATGCTCAATAATATTACTAATCAGCTTGGAGGTGACGTCGGCAGGCGAATGTCAGAGCGACCAGCAAACTTTGCTGCTCCAGTTGCAGAATAGCCTCGTATTTGACTTTGAACCGCTGCCGTGGAATCAGAGTATGGATTGCTGCTCCTGGGAAGGCGTAAGCTGCCAAGAGGGACTCGTTGTTGGTCTTGATCTCATCAGCAAATCTATCATTGGTGGATTAACGGACAATTCCAGTCTCTTCCATTTTCAATATCTCGAGACCCTCGATCTGTCTTATAACAACTTCGGCACACCGATTCCTTCAAGGTTTGGTAATCTAACCAGTTTGCGTTATCTGAATTTGGCATCTTCTCATTTTGTTGGGAATATCCCTATTGAGATGTCGCGCCTCAAAAATTTGGTAAATCTTGATTTATCGAATAATGATCTGCATGGAACATTTCCTAAAGAGATCTTTCAGGTACCTACACTTGAGACTATTGACATATCATACAATCATCTGCTTCATGGTTCTTTGCCAGAATTTTCACCAAACAATTCTCTTGGGAATCTTGTGCTCCGTGAAACCAGTTTTTCAGGGAGATTACCACCATCTATGGGCAATCTTACAAAATTGTCCACACTGCGCCTTTCCTATTGCCACTTCAACGGAACACTTCCAAACTTCATGCTCCCCAGGCTGGTTGAATTGTCCTTGTCAGGCAACAAACTTATCGGTCCAGTCCCGTCATCTCTGTTTAAAGTTCCATCGTTGGAAGTGATTGACCTTTCCAACAATCAATTTAATGGCCATCTTCTTGAATTTCAAAACGAGTCTTCGTCCATGCTTATCTCTCTTGATTTGAGTGGCAACAACCTAGAAGGGCCTGTTCCAAGATCCGTGTTTAAACTCAAAAAACTTGAAGATCTAATACTCTCTTTCAACAAACTCAACGGCACCATACCACTAGACATTCTTAAGCGGCTCACCAACCTTTCTACCCTTGACCTTTCATACAACAATTTGTCTGTCAATACAAATGGCACCACTTGGTATTCGTTTCCAAAGTACATTGGCGAATTGTCTCTTGCTTCTTGCAAACTGAAAACCTTTCCTAACCTGAAGAATAACTCAAAGTTATATTTATTGGATCTTTCAGACAACCAAATACATGGGACAGTACCTAATTGGATTTGGGATTTGGGGTTGGAGTATTTGAATCTTTCACATAATTACCTAGAGCGAATACAAGAACCTTATGCTCTCCCTTATAGTATCCCCATTCTTGATTTGCATTCTAACCAGATCCATGGAAAGATGCCCAGTCTACCCCAATTTGCCATGTATATAGATTTATCTAGCAATAATTTTTGTTCTTCTATTCCAGTTGACACATGCGATATGTATTATCTTCAAGTTCTTGATTTGTCTAGTAACAACATGAGTGGTAGAATACCTGAGTGTATGTCAATGACACTTGCGGGTGATCTCAAGATTCTAAATCTGGGAAGGAATAATTTCAGTGGCACAATTCCAGATTCTTTTCCAATTCATTGTGGTTTAAGGACCCTTGAGCTCAATGGAAATTCAATGGAAGGAAAGATTCCAAAGTCACTGGCTAATTGCGCTGAATTAGAGGTGCTGGACCTGGGCGATAATCATCTAATTGACAAATTCCCCTGCTTCTTGAGCGACAAATCTACCTTGCAAGTTCTTGTTTTGCGATCCAACAAGTTTCATGGAAGCATTGGATGCTCCAATGCCGTTGACACCAACTGGCCGATGCTTCAAATAATCGATCTAGCTCATAACAATTTCAGCAACCAACTACCAGCGCCCAACTTCTTCACCAAATTGAAGGCAATGATCTCCAGGGAAGATAACGTTCAAGAAAAGCTCAATTACCTAAGTGCTCATCTTGAAGAATTTCCTTATTATGAGGTCTCAACAACAATTACCATTAAGGGTCAAGACACGTTATTGGTGAAAATCCTGACAATTGATATATTCATTGACTTCTCAAGCAACAATCTCAACGGCCAAATTCCAGAGGAATTAGGGGCTCTCTCGTTGCTATGTTCTCTCAACTTGTCAAATAATGCATTCTCGGGCCCAATTCCATCGTCATTTGGCAGACTAAACTCTCTCGAGTCATTAGACCTCTCAAGGAACAAGCTGAATGGCACAATTCCAACGTCGCTTGCAAGCCTTAATTTCCTCTCGCATTTGAACCTTTCTTTCAATAAACTAGTCGGGAGGATTCCACCTGGAACTCAGTTTCAAACATTTTCAGCCAATTCTTTTATGGGAAATCAAGGATTGTATGGCTGTCCTTTGACCACAAACTGCACGCTACTGGATCATAGTGCACCTCCTCATCATGACCAGCACCATTCCGTACCTTCAGAGTCGAAAGAGATCGATTGGAATCTCATAAGCGTTGAAATTGGATTTGTTGTTGGGTTCGGAAGTCTCATCGCACCCCTAGTGTTTTGCAAGAGATGGAGAAACTTGTATTATGAAACCATCGAGGAAGCTGCTTTCAGAATCCTTCCCTTAGCTGTCACAAGGAAGTGGTTGTCATGGACATCTGGTCGTTAGGTAAAATAATGAACATCTCCTTCTGGCTACTGCATGCTTGCTTGGATGAAAATTTTATGATATCAGCTAATAGGCTCTGCTTTCGATTGTACCTTTAATTTTTTTTTTTCCAAGTTAAAGAATTCTCAATGGTCTGTAACACAAATGTTTTCTGGTTTGTAATACTAGCTTTAGTCATCAAGTAATATATGTCCTACACAGGTGTGCTACAATAATGTTAGTCTAAGTTTGAAGTTACATCACATGATCCATATCTGTCTCCTCTAGCTCCAGTATTTTAGTCTCTTTGCCATCCAACTGGAGGAAATAGATGATAAATTCAACTTGTTGAGGCTTGCTTGGTAACTTTGCAACCTTATGACGATATTATTTATGAGTGTTTAATGAGGACAAATGATTATTGTCTACCTATTTATTTATATGACTTTGTGACTGATTTATAATATGATTGATCAATCTAATATTTTGTAAATTAGTATTGGTTTAATCTCTTTCTCACTTAGCAGTTGTAATTTCTGAACTATCTTATGTTATATTTCTAGCTTGAGGGTGTTAACCATTGCTGAGGTGTACAGGTGCCTTTCCAAAAAGACAAAAAAGCTAAGATGTTGTTTTAAATTTACTAAAGAAATCTTGTGCCCCTAGATATCTATATTACCAATGAATAACTTTTCACCAGCTACCACTAGTACATCACTTGGTCAATTAATCAAAAGAAAACCCGGCATCCTTTTAGGATGAAAAAGGATAAAACTATGATTTTCTCTGCTGCAAATTTGCATAAATTTACCGGTAAATTTTTTTTACTCATAGTAAATAGATAAGTTAAAATATTTTTACCGAATAAATTTTCTATAATTTGTTATTTATTGCAAACATTTCCAAAATTTACTATTTACTTTAATAAGTTCTTTAAAAGTGACGTTTACTATAATTTGTGTTAACGAATAACAAGCAAGGACTATTCGCCAACTATAAAATGACTTATTTATATAATATTATTCTTGTTCACGATATAAAGTATTGAATAAGCAAAATTCAATAATGCAAGTTAAATTTTGCCAGCAAATCTTTTTTTTTTTTTTTTGTCATTCAAAATTTTCCCCAGGCTAAGTGATATACTTTGAAACCAAATAATAAAGAAAATGTTGCAGACTTGGAGACCAGAAATAAATATTTTTTTAAATTTTAATTTAATCTCAAGTCAAAAGGTCTTATTGGGAAAAAATGCATTCCTCAGTGATATTAGTTTGGGGTGGTTTTCGCTTTCGGTTTCCAACTGACAACAATTTCCTTTGAAAAAGACGAACCTAGCACCAACCGATAATAAGGCAGATTTATTCAATTTTTAACCGAGGATGGTCACTTTATGGCAGTCAATTTAAAAAAAGAGACTAAACTCTTAAATTTATTGGAGAATAATTAAATTCTCCTATTGCCAATGAACTAGAAAATTCTCTGGAATTGAAAGATTAGAGATAATTGCCAATATTAAGCCACAAGGCACCGCATTCTCGTTTGTTACTTATTTATTGGTTTAAAGGTTTTCTTTACGACCTTTAAGTTTTACTCAAGGTTGATGACTAGTCCATGACCAGTCTAAAGCGATTGGAGGCCTTAGGCAAATACTTTAAATTAGGCTTATTATTTTTTACCGATTAACTATATAACAAGCCAATATTATTCACCAATTGTAAAAAAGTTTAAGGGCTAATAGTATCAGTTATTATATATTAATTTTAGGATACAGTTAAAGTTTTGTACTTACCTTATTTTCAAGTAAACATAAATTAAGTAAAAACTTTGAAGTAAAAATAAGCTAGTTAGTCATATATATTGTAGTTAGCGTGTGGCCAAAAGAACGTAAAATTTATTGTTTAACATATGTATAGACGGGGACATAAAAAAACATGTAAATATTACAATTATTTTTTGAATCTACTTTTTTATACCCTATGTTTATTTAAACATTAAACTTTCGGTTTTTAATCTCATCAAATGTACACCTTCATATTATATTTAACAAAAAAAATTTATGCCTTTTTCGGGTCAACCATCAATTTAAACCTAAAAACTTGCCTAAAATACCATCAATTAGAAAATTAAGAAAATTTGAAGAATAAACAAAGGGTTTTGACCTCAAAAATATATAGAATACTCTCAAAAATAGGTTTTTTATATCCTTTGTTTTCATTTTCTTCTTACTTTCGAAAAGGTCAAAATCAATTATCCACTGACACAAAGTATACATTTATATCTTAAATTTAATATGAAAGAATATATTCGATGAAAAACAAAACCTACATTTTTCGAATAAACCTAAAAATTTTATAAAAAGATAAATATCCCATTAATTTTATATATGTTTATATATACCAATGTGCTTGCTTTCTTAAAGAAGAAATTAATTAAGAACATCACAGCTCACAATAATTACTAGATCTTATATGTCATCATGAAAGAATTTGACAATGCTGAACTCTTGTCTGAAACAACAACTAGCAACTTAAGAATAGATCAATATACATAAGGTTAGGTTTTTTTTTTCGAACATATCTTATTATTGATAAAGATTAAAAAAAGAACCTGGGAATTAAAACCAAGAGGTTCAAAACATATAAACAATAATAAATCTATAATAATTAAAAGTGAAATTGGATTCATTGACTAGAATTTCCAACATGTAGTCGTTATAGCACTGTAGTGGTTGTCAATTCCTCCACATTTCCTTAAAACTTTTTCTTCTATCCGGTAGCTAACGTGTTGTTTGTGTAAAAGTTTAGTTGAGTCCAAATATTTTTAAATATTTTAGACGTACTGGTGACTACTTTTAGAAAAAAATTGAGTTGACTAGACTAACTACAATAAGTCAGTCTCTAACTTGGAAAACAAGCCATCAAATCGTTTACAACTAATTTGAAAAATTGTAATTAAACTCACAAACCACTCTCACAAGAATATTAAACATAATTCCGATAAACCACATTTGATAATAAGATGCCAACATAAATTTATATGAATAAAATAGATTAATTATAAAAATTCCTCATAAATTATAGCCATGTTTACAAGATACTGCTATTTTTTGCCTATTTATTTTTATTTTCAATTTATAATGAGCAGATTAAGATAGAAATTGGAGTGCATGATTCTCCAACATATAGTGGTCAGAATACTATACTAGGGGTCAATTCCTCCACATTTCCTTAAAAACTTTTTCTTCTACACGGTAGCTGCCGTGTTGTTTGTGGAAAGAAAGTTTTGTTGAGTTCAATACTTTTGAATATTTTAGACGTAAAGTGTGAATACTTGATAATAAGATATTAAACATAATTCCAATAAACCATATTTGATAATAAGATATCAACACAAATTTATAGGAATAAATTGGATTAATATAAAATCTCTCCCTAAATTATAGTCCTTATAATACTATGGAAAAAAACTTCAAAACTTCATGAATATTAACAAAAAACTCCTTGAATTATGATTTTAACTATACATGATATGTTATCACATGAATAATGAGGATAATTGAACAGTTTAGTGAACTATTGGACTGTTTGCAAAAAAAAAAAAAAAAAGATTATTTTTTTCGCATATATATATTATTTTTAAGGTTTTATAGTTTATTTTTTAAAAAAATTAAAATTTTGAAATTATGTCAATATTTTGAATTCAAATTAGCTTTAGATAATGATAGAGTATTAGAATACTCCCATATTATATACTATATTATGTACTAAATCTTAATTGTATTAATTTTTATTAAAAATTCTAAAAAAAGAGGCTTTTTTTTGTTAATATTTTATAAACTGAGGGAGCACATGTTATGTTTTGAAGTTCGAGAGCCACCGTATTTTAGGGGCTATAGTTGGAGGAAAATTATTGCAGTTAATTCAAATAAAATTCCTAAGAATAATTATGCAATAATGGGTCTTAAAAAAAGTAAATTTTAGAACTTTTGGTAATATATTCCATTTGACTAAAAATCAAAGACAATAGCTCAGCAATATAAATTCTAGAGAGAGAAAGAGATCAATGGGGGTTACTATAATGAACCCATGAATTTGTGTTTTAATATAATATGGAGGTATATATTTGACAAAATCAAAAATCAAAAATATAATTTTTAAAAAAATCTAGAATAGAGGATATAAAAATGTAAATATCTCAATTATTTTTACCAATGTTTATATATACCAAAGTGCATGCTTTCTAAAAGAAAAAAAATTAAGTAAGAACATCACAATTCATAATAATTACTGGATCTAAATTTATATTTCATCGAAATTGACAATGCTGAACTCTTGTCCGAAACAACAACTATAACAACTGAAGAATTTATCAATACAAATATATATAGCAAAGTTTCTTTTCCTTTTTTTTTTTACTTGCTAACACATTTTTTTGAAGGTCTAACACGTTCTATTATTGATAAAGATAAAAAAGAAAGTGCAGATTAAAACCAAATGGTCCAAAACATATAAACAATAAACATAGGGTCTGTTTGATAGTGAGTTTGAATTACTATAGTTTTAAACTTTATGACTTAAATAAATCTATGTAGTTTAAACGGTGGCTTTGAATCAATGATTTGTCTTGTTTTAAACTATCTTCGTCGTTTTAAAATCTAAATCATTGTTTTTTCTTTTTTTTTAACCAAACGTCTGTACAAATTACGGGCATAGGTCAAAAGGGTGGAAACCTATACACCAAGCCCCACGATAAACAATAATAAATCCATAATAATTAGGAGTGAAATTGGATTCATTGACTGTAGTGTATGAATCTCCAACATATGGTTGTCATTCCTTGGGGATTTAACCCTGCAACACTCGTATATGGTGGACCACCTAATGCGGCACACAGGGCCCACAATATGTGATTAATGGGGATAAATTCTCGTAGGGATAACACAAGCATTTTTCTTCCTTAAAGCCTACGGTAGCTATCGTGTTGTTTGTGGAAAGAAAGCTTAGTCGGTCCAATACTTTTGATTTTGAGTATTTTTGGACGTACAGGTGAATACCTTTGGAAGAAATACTCATTCATGAAATTACTTTTAAAGACAAAAGTATTTTGAAGAAATCCTCATTACACACTCTATTTTAAAAACAAATTATTGTGCCCTACTTTTATTAAAAAGAAAGATGGATCTGATGTTTAAGAGCCTCCTCACAAAAAGGTAAGTGATTTCTTTATTTTCTCCTTCAAAATTCTCATTTTTAAACAATTTTTTTAGTGTTGGACCCCCATTGAAATGAAAATTCTAGTTCCTTCGTATGAACAAAGAGAAATTGAAAAAAGATGTAGAGAAATAAAACCACTATTTAATAGACTATTCGTTAATGGTGCATACTACTTGCCTCACAATTACTGGTGCATAGCTTAAATTTTTAGCTGAGAAATTCGTAATCATATTTGGTTGGTTGGGTTGGTAGGTGGGAAAAGAAAAAGGGAAAAAAATAGGTTTGAGGATTATTTTGATATTTTAAAAATGATGTAACAAGTAGAATAGAGGATGGTTTAAGAGAGAATGTGTGAAAAAGTAGAATAAAAGAGGTCAATAGATGCTCCCATTAACTTAACATCAACAGTTTAGGGGTAAAAGATAATTTGGCCACTGACTATAATTTTCATTGATTTTTTTTTTTTACCCTTGCTTCAAGAAGAAAATTAAAAGTACGTATTTATTTAGTTATAAATTTTTAAAACAAATGAAGGAAGGGTTAATTACACTAAAACCTATATATTTTGTCAAAATAATAGAGTCATGCCTTTAATCAAAACTAATACATTGACACCTTATAGACTTAACCCTACAAACTTTTGCCGTAAAATGAAAAAAAAAAAAATCAATGGCTATGCATATATATATATATATATATATATATATCACTGCCACAATTTGATTTTTATTAAAAAAAGGTCTAAATCATAAAAAGACCAACCATCAAGCAAGGTCACCCCCGTCACCCACCTGTTCTTCATCACGCATCCACAGCCACCTAATGCCCCCCACCCCCAACTTTCTCCCCTCGCCGTCGCGCCCCTTAACTTGTTGCACCCCCCAACCTGTGGCCCTTACATTGAGAGAGAGGGTTTTGTTTTGTTTTGTTTTTGTTTATATTTTTTTATTTTTATTTTAACATTTTAAAAACTTTAAATATGTTTTTTTTCTTAGAAGATATTTATTTTTACTTTTTAATTTTCCTTTGAATTTTGTTATAAATTTTTTAACTTTTATAAAAAATAGAGCATTTAGAAGATAATTAACTAATTTAGTAAGATCTAGTCAGTCTTAAAAAACTAAAAAATATTGACTAATAAAGAAAAATTACATTTTAATTTCTTCAAAAATTGGGGAAAAAAAGTTCAAGAAAATTCTTTTTATGTGGGTGAAAATATAGTTAAAAGTGTGAAAAAATCAATTAAATCCATTTTTTGATACAAATAAGGGTAAAAACATCATTTCAAAAATTATATATAGATAAGAACATTTTTCATGCATGGAGGAAATTTTTGACATTTTTAAAATTTTAACGGTCAAGTTTTTGTCTCCTTTTATGATCAACTAATAGAGAGGTGCCTTTGTAATTATCTTGAAAAATTAGTTTTGATCAAAGGATGTTAGATACGCCTAGGTAAATTACACTGAAATCCTTGTGTTAGCCTTAGTAGTCTTGATCAAGAAGGTGTCTTTGTTATTTTGGCAAAATACAACAATATTAGTCTGATTAACCCATGATAAAGATGGACTGAAACCAACTTATAATAGGATCAATCACAAAAATTCTCTTGGACCTTTAGTTAAGTGCTCAGTGCACTTAGTTAAACAAATAGAGCACTCATTGAGTGCTTAAAGTGCTCCAAGCACTAACATATATATACCAAAGTGCTTGCTTTCTTAAAGAAAAATTAATTAAGAACATCACAATTGATAATAATTACTGGATCTAAATTTACATTTCATCGAATTGACAATGCTGAACTCTTGTCCGAAACAACAACTATAGCAACTGAAGAATTTATCAGTACAAATATATATAGTAAAGTTTCTTTTCTTTTTCTTTTTTTTTTTAAGGTCTAACACATTCTGTTATTGATAAACATAAAGAAAATGCAAATTAAAACCAAATAGTTCAAATCATATAAACAGTAAACATAGGGTCTGTTTGGTGGGTGAGTTCTAATTAGTATGGTTTTAAATTTTGTGATTTAAACAAATCTATGTGGCTTAAATGATGACATTGTATCAACGAGTCTCATTTTAAACGATCCTCATTGTTTTAAAGTCTAAACCGTTGTTTTTTTTTTTTTTTTCACCAAATGTCTGTACAAATCAGGGGCATAGGTTTAAATGTTGGAAACCTGTATATAAAACCCCACAATAAACAATAACAAATCCATAATAATTAAGAGTGAAAAGTGGCATGAATCTCCAACATATATTTCCCGTAAGGGTTAACCTTGCTACACTCATATGGTGGGCCACCTAATGCGGCCCACGGGACCCACAATAGGTGAATAATGGGGATAAATCCTCATAGGATAAATAAAAAAAAAAAAAAACATTTTTCTTTCTTAAATCCTACGGTAGCTATCATTTGTTTGTGGAAAGAAAGTTGAGTTGAGTCCAATAATTTTGATTTTGAATATTTTAGACGTACAGGTGAATACTTTTGGAAGAAATTGAGTTGACTAGAGACTAACTACAGGAAGCCAGTCTAATTTAAAAAACAAGTCAACACATCGTTAAGTGGACCCAATGCATTTTCCATTGTCTTCTTAAGAACATATATTCTTAGTGGATAGAGAGACAAAACTAAGTTACGAAAATTTCAAAATATTTGTTTTTCCCTTCTAAGATTGTGTGAATTCAATGAAGAGAACTTCAGCATTTTCATCATTATGGACTTTCTTGGTCATCACATGCTCAACAATATCACTACTCAGCTTGGAGGTGAAGTCGGCAGGCAAATGTCAGAGCGACCAGCAATCATTGCTGCTCCAGTTGCAGAATAGCCTCGTATTTGAATTTGAATTTGATCCGCTGCCGTGGAATCGGAGTACAGATTGCTGTTCTTGGGAAGGTGTAAGCTGCCAAGAGGGACTTGTTGTTGGTCTTGATCTCAGCGGCCAATCTATCATTGGTGGATTAACGGACAATTCCAGTCTCTTCCATTTTAAATATCTCAAGACCCTCGATCTGTCTACTAACAACTTTGGCACTCCGATTCCATCAAGGTTTGGTAATCTAACCAATTTGCGTTGTCTGAATTTGACACAAGCTGGTTTTGTTGGGAAAATCCCTATTGAGATGTCACGGCTCACAAACTTGGCTAATCTTAAGTTATCGAATAATGATGAGCTGCGAGTTGATCTCTCAACCTGGAGCATGATCTTTAAGAACATTACAGAGCTTGAACAACTGTATCTTAATGGTGTAGATATGTCGGCAATGGGGAAGGAATGGAGCCGAGTCTTTTCGTCATCACTGCCAAACCTGCGAGTGTTGAGTTTGACTAGCTGTTCACTTTCTGGCCCTATTCACTGCTCACTTCTGAAGCTACAATCCTTGTCTGTGCTTATCCTGGACCACAACAATTTGTCTGCTCTAGTCCCAAAATTCATGGCAAATTTCTCACAGTTGACTTCTTTGGATCTCAGTTTTTGCGGTCTGTATGGAACGTTTCCCAAAGAGATCTTTAAGGTTGCCACACTTGAGACTATTGACATATCAGACAATCCACTGCTTCAAGTTTCTTTGCCAGAATTTTCACCAAACAATTCTCTTGGGAGTCTTGTGCTCAGCAACAACAAGTTTCCAGGGAGATTACCACCATCTATGGGCAATCTTACAAGATTGAATTGGACCTTTCCTATTGCCACTTCCATATTGGACCTTTCCTATTGCCACTTCAACGGAACACTTCCAAACTTCATGCTCCCCAAGCTGTTTTGGTTGGACTTGTCAGACAACAAATTCAATGGTCCAAATCCCGTCGTCTCTATTTAAAGTTCCATCATTGGAAGTCATTTACCTTTCCAACAATCAATTTAGCGGCCAGCTTCCTGAATATCAAAATGAGTCTTCGTCCATGCTTCGCTCTCTTGATTTGAGTGGCAACAACCTAGAAGGGCCTGTTCCAACGTCCATGTTTAAACTCAAAAATCTTGAAGTTCTAAGACTCTCTTTCAACAAACTCAACGGCACCATACAACTAGACATTCTTAAGGGGCTTGTCAACCTTTTTTCCCTTGACCTTTCATACAACAATTTGTCTATCAATGCAAATGGCACCTCTAGGTATTCCTTTCCAAAGACCATGTCCTTATTGTCTCTTGTTTCTTGTAAACTGAAAACCTTTCCCAACTTGAAGAACCACTCATCTTTATTATCGTTGGATCTTTCAGACAACCAAATACCTGGGGCGGTACCTAATTGGATTTGGGATTTGGGGTTGGGGTATTTGAATCTTTCACATAATTACCTAGAGGGAATACAAGAACCTTATGCTCTCCCTTTTAGTATCTCCTTTCTTGATTTGCATTCTAACCAGATCCATGGGAAGATGCCCATTCTACCCCAATATGCCTTTTATGTAGATTTATCTAGCAATAATTTTTATTCTTCTATTCCATTTGACACATGCGATATGTATACTCTTAGCGTTCTTGATTTTTCTAGTAACAACTTGAGTGGTAGAATACCTGAGTGTATGTTTACAAGGCCACGTGAGGCTGCGAGTGCTCTCGAGATTCTAAATCTGGGAAGGAATAATTTCAGTGGCACGATTCCAGACGCTTTTCCAGTTCATTGTGGTTTAAGGATCCTTGAGCTCAACGGAAATTCAATGGAAGGAAAGATTCCAAAGTCACTGGCTAATTGCGCTGAATTAGAGGTTTTGGACCTGGGCTATAATCATCTAATTGACAAATTCCCCTGCTTCTTCAACAACATATCTACCTTGCAAGTTCTTATTTTGCGATCCAACAAGTTTCACGGAAGCATTGGATGTTCCAACGCCATTGACACCAACTGGTCGATGCTTCAAATAATCGATCTAGCTCATAACAATTTCAGCAACCAACTACCAGGACCCAACTTCTTCACCAAATTGAAGGCAATGATCTCCAGGGAAGACAACGCTCAAGAAAATCTCTATTACCCAAGTGTTGATTTCATAGATTTTTTGCATGATGAGGTCTCAACAACAATTACCATTAAGGGTCAAGACATGTTATTGGTAAAAATCCTGACAATTGATATATTCATTGACTTCTCAAGCAACAATTTCAACGGCCAAATTCCAGAGGAATTAGGAGCTCTCTCGTTGCTATGGTCTCTCAACTTGTCAAATAATGCATTCTCAGGCCCAATTCCATCGTCATTTGGCAGACTAAACTCTCTCGAGTCATTAGACCTCTCAAGGAACAAGCTGAGTGGCACAATTCCAACGTCACTTGCAAGTCTAAATTTCCTCTCGCATTTGAACCTATCTTTCAATAAACTGGTCGGTATGATTCCACATGGAACTCAGTTTCAAACATTTTCAGCCAACTCTTTTATGGGGAATCAAGGATTGTATGGCTGGCCTTTAACCACAATTTGCACACTACCGGATGATAGTACACCTCCTAATCATGACGAGCACCACTCAGTACCTTCAGAGTCGAAAGAGATCGATTGGAATCTCATAAGCATTGAAATCGGATTTGTTGTTGGGTTCGGAAGTCTCGTCGCACCCCTATTGTTTTGCAAGAGATGGAGAAACTTGTATTATGAAACCATCGAGGATGCTGCTTTCAGAATCCTTCCCTTAGCTGTCACAAGGAAGTGGTTGTCATGGATGTCTGGTCGTTAAGTAAAATAATGCACATCTCCTACTGGCTGCTGCATGCTTACTTGGATGAAAATTTTATGATATCAGGTAATAGGCTCTACCTTTAATTTTTTTTATCTATTTCCAAGTTCTGGAATTCTCAGTGGTCTGTAACATAAATGTTGTCTGGTTGTAATACTTGCTTAAGTCATTAAGTAAAATATGTCCTACACAGGTGTGTCACAATAATATTAGTCTAAGTTTGAAGTTGCATCTCTAGCTCCAGTATTTTAGTCTCTTTGCCATCCAACTGGAGGACATAGATGACAAATTCAACTTGTTGAAGCTTGCTTAGTAACTTTGTAAGCTTATGACTGATATAATTTATGAGTGTTTAATGAGGACAAACGACTATTATCTATCTATTTATTTATAAGACTTTGTGAGTGATTTATAAGATGATGATCAATCTAATATTTTGTAAATTAGTACTATTTAATGTTTTTCTCCCTTTGCAGTTGTAATTTCTGAACTATCTTATGTTATATTTCTGGCTTAAGGGTGTTAATCATGCTGAGGTGTGCTGATGACTTTCCAAAAAGACAAAAAGACTAGATGATGTTTTAATTTTACTAAAGAAATCTTGTGCTCCTAGATATCTATATTACCAATGAATAACTTTTCACCACTTGCCAGTAATACATCACTTGGTCAATTAATCAAATGAAAACCCGGCATCCTTTTAGGATAAAAAAGGATAAACCTATGATTTTCTGTGCGAAGTTGCATAGATTTACCGTTAACAATTTTTTTTACTCATAGTAAATAGATAAGTTGAAAAATATTTTTACTGAGCAAATGATTTATAGTCTGTTATTTACTACAAATATTATCAGGACCTGTTATTTGCTTTAGTGAGTTTTTAGAAAGTGACATTCACTCTAATTTTTGTTAACGAATAACAAGCCAGCACTATTCGCCAACTATAAAATGACTTATATGTATAATATTATTCTTGTTCACGATAAAAAAGTATTGAATAAACAAAATTCAATAATACAAGTTAAATTTTGCCATCGAATCTTTTTTTTTTTTTTTTTTCATCCAAAATTTTCTCCAGGTTAAGTGACATACTTTAAAACCAAATAATAAAGAAAATGTTGCAGACTTGGAGACGATAAATGAATATTATTTTAAATTTTAATTTAATCTCAAGTCAAAAAGTCTTATTGGGGAAAAATGCATTCATTAGTGATGTTAGTTTTAAAGTTGGCAAATTAGGGGTGTTCGTTGGTCGAAATCTTCAATTTCCGACTGACAACAATTTCTTTTGAGAAAGACGAACCTAGCACTAACCGATAATAAGACAGATTTATTCAGTTTTTGACCGATGAAGGTCACTTTATGGCTGTCAATTTAAAAAAAGAGACTAAACTCTTAAATTTATTGGAGAATAATTAAATTCTCCTATTGCCAATGAACTAGAAAATTCTCTGGAATTGAAAGATTAGAGATAATTGCCAATATAAAGCCTCAAGCCACCGGATTCTCCTTTTTTTACTTATTTATTGGTTTAAAGGTTTTCTTTATGACCATTAAGTTTTACTCAAGGTTGATGACTAGTCCATGACCAGTCTAAAGCGATTGGAGGCCTTAGGCAAAAACTTTAAATTAGGTTTTTTGTTTTGCCGATTAACTATATAACAAGCAAATATTATTCACCAATTATAAAAGTTTAAGGACTAATAGTATCAGTATTATATATTTTAGGGTACAGTTAAAGTTTTGTACTTACCTTATTTTCAAGTAAACATAAATTAAGTAAAAACTTTGAAGTAAAAATAAACTAGTTAGTCATATATATAGTAGTTAGCGTGTGACCAAAAGAACATAAAATTTATTGTTTAACATATGTATAGATGGGGACATAAACAACATGTAAATATCACAATTAATCCACCTTTTAATACCCTACGTTATAGGTTTATTTAAACATTAAATTTTCAGTTTTTAATCTCATCAAAATATACCTTCATATTAGATTTAACAAAAAAATTTATGCCTTTTTTCGGTCAACCGTTAATTTAAACCTAAAAACTTGCCTAACATACCGTCAATTAGAAAATTAAGAAAACTTGAAGAATAAACCAAGGGTTTTGACCTCAAAAATATATAGAATGCTCTCAAAAATAGGTTTTTTGTATGCTTTATTTTCGTTTTCTTCTTATTTTTGAAAGGTCAAAATCAATTATTAACCGATATAGAGTATACATTTGTATCTTAAATTTAATCTAAAAGAATATATTCAATGAAAAACAAAACCTATGGCCCCGTTTGTTTTTGTTCTCAAAATTTTTGAAAATTTTTTTGCATGTTTTTCAAGACAAAAATTTTAAAAACATTCTCAGTACAATTCCCAAAAAATTCTCATTTTTTAAAACAAAAATATTTTTACTTTTTTGAAAACAATACCAAACGGCCTCATATTATATCTTTCGAATAAAATTAAAAAATTTATAAAAAGATAAATATCCCATTAATTTTATATATGTTTATACACACCAATGTGCTTGCCTTCTTAAAGAAGAAATTAATTAGGAACATCACAATTCACAATAATTACTAGAACTTAATTTATATGTCATCATGAAAGAATTTGACAATGGTGAACTTTTGTCTGAAACAACAACTAGCAACTTAAGAGTAGATCAACACACATATAGTTAGGTTTTTTTTTTTTGGAACATATCTTATTATTGATAAAGATAAAAAAATAAGAAGAAGAAGAAGAGAAACTAGGAATTAAAACCAAGAGGTTCAATATAACGACCCTCTTTATGTAGCCGTTACTTAACTTCATAAACATACTTTTAATTAAATTACCCAATTTTTGAGGAACATTTTTTTTCCTTTAAAAGATAACCTTAACAATTCTATCTTAAAATTATTATTATATTTTATTATTATTGTTATTATCATTTTATTTCATTTTTACTTATATATATATATATTTACTAATTAATTAGTAACATAGCTGTAGTTTCAAAATATATATATAGTAACAAAATTTCAAAGTTATATACAAGACTCATGAGTCAAAGTCATTAAAACAGTCATCATCAAAACGGACATCAAAATAGTCATCAAAATAGTGATTAAAACATAAGCGGAAATCTAAGCGCGCGTTATTCATTTCTCATATCTTCACTTGATTGTCCACTGCTTCGCCACCATCCATTAGGCGTTTCTGACGGGTTGCTTACCTACAGTATGAAGACTCATGGATGAGCTTTTGCTCAATAAGTAGGAATAGTAACTCGCAAAAACGTCTAAAGCAATATGTAATTATATGTAATAACTAAAATGCATGTATCATATTATGCTCAGTTATGAACTTGTCTTATTATTAATCGGGCCCGAGTAGTCATACCGATTGCACGCGATCAATGAGATGTTAGGGTTTTGCAAGGTCCCAACAATATCGTGACCAATTATAATTTATTAGCTTAACATGGAGCCTTCCCGTAGGTCGAGAAGTTAAGGGGAAAAAAGTTTAATTAATGGTTAAAGTTAACAGGTTGATTGACGTGTTAGAGTAAATTACATAAAAGGTTAAGACTTATTACTATAATTAAGTTGGTAACTATTAAAAGAGACATAATTATTAAAAACTCGTCCATATATATAGTCAGGTTTTTTTACTTGCTAACACTTTCTATTATTAATAAAGATAAATAGAAAAAAAAAAGAATACGAGTTAATACCAACAGGTTCGAAACATACACTACAAGAAAAACTACATTTAACGATATATTATTTATGACATGTAGTTTTTGAATGTCGTTGCAAAGTACATATAACAACATCTCTAACAAACATGTCGTTAATAACATTTGAAACAATAATTAACAACATCTATATAGATACCATATTAAAGGTCTCCTTATAGCGACAATAGTTTAGTATCATTAAATTATTTAACGACAAGTAGGAGATGTCGTCAAAGCCTTGGAGGTTCCACGACATCCCTTATAAACAACATCTTGACCAATGTCCTCTATAAGGGGCGTCGTAGAATCTTTAAGGCTTTAACAACATCTCTCACTTATTGTTAAATAATTTAACGACACTAAACTATTGTCGTTAAAATGAGACCTTTAATACAACATCTATATAGATGTCGTTAATTATTGTTTCAAATGTCGTTAATGGCATCTTTGTTGGAGATGTCGTTGTATGTACTTTTCAATGATATTCAAAAACTACATTTCGTAAATAATATGTCATTAAATATAGCTTTTCCTTTAGTGATATAAAGAGTAACAAACCCATAATACTTGAGTGAAATTGGAATTCTTGACAGTCGTGATAATACTGTAGTACTGGTCAATTCCTCCACATTCCCTTTCCTACACGGTAGCTGCCGTGTTGGTTGTGGAAAGAAAGTTCAATTGAGTCCAATAATTTTGAAAATTTTAGATGTACAGGTGAAAACTTATAGAAATATTGAGTTTATTAGAAACTAACTTCACAGGAAGTCAGTCTTAAATTTGGAAAATAAGGTCATCAAATTGTTTTCAATGGGAAGCTTCCAAAAACAATGTGAAATGGACCAAACGCATTTTCCATGTTGTTTCTTGTCTTCATTAAGAAAACAGTGATCAGTCTTTTCTAAAAAATGCAATCATATATATACATATATTCTTAGTGGATAGAGAGACAAAATTAAATAATGAAAATTTCAAAATATTTGTTTTTCCCTTCTAAGATTGTGTGAATTCAATGAGGAGAACTTCAGCCTTTTCATCATTATGGACTTTCTCGATCATCACATGCTCAACATTATCACTACTCAGCTTGGAGGTGACGTCGGCAGGCAAATGTCAGAGCGACCAGCAATCTTTGCTGCTCCAGTTGCAGAACAGCCTCGTAATTAAATTTAACCAGAGTACAGATTGCTGCTCTTGGGATGGTGTAAGCTGCCAAGAGGGACTCGTTGTTGGCCTTGATCTCAGCCGCTATTCTATCATCAGTGGATTAACGGACAATTCCAGTCTCTTCCATTTCAAATATCTCAAGACCCTCGATCTATCTATTAACAACTTCAACACTCCAATTCCATCAGGTTTTGGTAATGTAACCAGTTTGCGTTATCAGAATTTGGCAGTTGCTGGTTTCGTTGGGAAAATCCCTGTTGAGATGTCGCGCCTCAAAAATTTGGCTTATCTTGGTTTATGGAGTAATGATCTGTATGGAACGTTTCCTAAAGAGATCTTTCAGGTACCGACACTTGAGACTGTTGACATATCATCCAATCCACTGCTTCAAGGTTCTTTGCCGGAATTTTCACCAAACACTTCTCTTAGGAATCTAGTGCTCAGGAGTACGAGTTTTTCAGGGAGATTACCACCATCTACGGGCAATCTTACAAAATTGTTCACGCTGGACCTTTCCTATTGCCACTTCAACGGAGCACTTCCAAACTTCATGCTCCCCAGGCTGGTTGAATTCTACTTGTCAGGCAACAAACTTATTGGTCCAATCCCGTCCTCTCTGTTTAAAGTTCCATCATTGTAAGTGATTGACCTTTCCAACAATCAATTTAGTGGCCAGCTTCCTGAATATCAAAATGAGTCTTCGTCCATGCTTCTCTCTCTTGATTTGAGTGGCAACAACCTAGAAGGGCCTGTTCCAACGTCCATATTTAAACTCAAAAATCTTGAACATCTAAGACTCTCCTTCAACAAACTCAATGGCACCATACAACTAGACATTCTTAAGGGGCTCGTCAACCTTTATGACCTTGACCTTTCATACAACAATTTTTCTATCAATGCAAATGGCACCTCTAGTTATTCCTTTCCAAAGACCATTTTCTTATCCCTCGCTTCCTGTAAACTGAAAACCTTTCCCAACTTGAAGAACCACTCATCTTTATCTTGGTTAGATTTTTCAGACAACCAAACACATGGGGCGGCACCTAATTGGATTTGGGCTTTGAGGTTGGAGTATTTGAATCTTTCACATAATTACCTAGAGGGAATACAAGAACCTTATGCACTCCCTTTTGGTATCTCCCTTCTTGATTTGCATTCTAACCAGATCGGTGGAAAGATGCCCATTCTACCACAACATGCCAGGTATATAGATTTATCTAGCAATAATTTTTATTCTTCTATTCCAGCTGACAATAACGTCACTGGAGTTCTACTCAAATCCATATGCAATATGCATTCCCTTCAAGTTCTTGATTTGTCTAGTAACAACTTGAGTGGTAGAATACCTGAGTGTATGTTTACAAAGACACGCAAAGATGTGGGTGCTTTCAAGATTCTAAATCTGGGAAGGAACAATTTCAGTGGCACAATTCCAGATTCTTTGTCAGTTTATTGTGGTTTAAGGTTCCTTGAGCTCGATGGAAATTCAATGGAAGGAAAGATTCCAAAGTCCCTGGCTAATTGCACGCAATTAGAGGTTTTGGACCTGGGTAATAATCATATAATTGACAAATTCCCCTGCTTCTTCAACAACATATCTACCTTGCGAGTTCTTGTTTTGCAATCCAACAAGTTTCATGGAAGCATTGGATGCTCCAATGCCACTGACACCAACTGGTCGATGCTTCAAATTATCGATCTAGCTCATAACAATATCAGCAACCAACTACCAGGACCCAAGTTCTTCACCAAATTAAAGGCAATGATCTCCGGGAAAGGTAACACTCAAGAAAAGCTCAATCACCCAAGTGTTCATCTTGGAGATTTTCCATGTTATGAGGTCTCAACAACAATTAACATTAAGGGTCAAGACATGTTATTGGTGAAAATCCTGACAATTGATATATTTATTGACTTCTCAAGCAACAATTTCAATGGCCAAATTCCAGAGGAATTAGGAGCTCTGTCGTTGCTTTATTCTCTCAACTTGTCAAATAATGCATTCTCAGGCCCAATTCCATCGTCTTTTGGCAGACTACACTCTCTCGAGTCATTAGACCTCTCAAGGAACAAGCTGAATGGCACAATTCCAACGTCACTTGCAAGCCTAAATTTCCTCTCGCATTTGAACCTTTCTTTCAATAAACTGGTCGGTCTGACTCCACATGGAACTCAGTTTCAAACATTTTCAACCAACTCTTTTATGGGGAATCAAGGATTGTATGGCTACCCTTTGACCACAATTTGCCCACTACCGGATTATAGTATACCTCCTAATCTTGACAAGTACCATTCAATACCATCGGAGTCGAAAAAGATCGATTGGAATCTCATAAGCGTTGAAATCGGATTTGTTGTTGGGATCGGAAGTCTCATTGGACCCCTAGTATTTTGCAAGAGATGGAGGAACTTGTATTACGAAACAATTGAGGAATCTGCTTTCAGAATCCTTCCCTTAGCTGTCACAAGGAAGTGGTTGTCATGGACGTCTGGTCGTTAAGTAAAATAATGCATATCTCCTACTGGCTGCTGCATGCTTGCTTGGATGAAAATTTTATGATATCAGGTCATGGGATCTACCTTTAATTTTTTATCTATTTCTAAGTTCTGGAATTCTCAGTGGTCTGTAACATAAATGTTGTTTGGTTGTAATACTTGCTTTAGTCATAGGTAATATATGTCCTACACAGGTGTGTCACAATAATATTAGTCTAAATTTGAAGTTGCATCACATGATCCATATCTGTCTCCTCTAGCTCCAGTATTTTAGTCTCTTTGCCGTCCAACTGGAGGAAATAGATGACAAATTCCACTTGTTGAAGCTTGCTTGGTAACTTTGTAAGCTTATGACGGTATAATTAATGAGTGTTTAATGAGGACAAATGACTATTATCTATCTATTTATTTATAAGACTTTGCGAGTGATTTATAATATGATGATCAATCTAATATTTTGTAAATTAACATCTATTTAATCTTTTCTCCCTTTGCAGTTGCAATTTCTGAACTATCTTATGTTATATTTCTAGCTTAAGGGTGTTAACCATTGTGGAGGTGTGCAGATGCCTTTCCAAAAATACAAAAAGATTAGATGATGTTTTAAATTTACTAAAGAAATCTTGTGCTCCTAAATATCTATATTACCAATGAATAAGTTTTCACCACTTCCCAGTAATACATCACTTGGTCAATTAATCAAATGAAAACCCGGCATCCTTTTAGGATAAAAAAGGATAAACCTATGATTTTCTGTGCGAAGTTGCATAGATTTACCGTTAACAATTTTTTTTACTCATAGTAAATAGATAAGTTGAAAAATATTTTTACTGAGTAAATTTTTTATAGTTTGTTTATTACTACAAATATTGTCAGGACCTGTTATTTACTTTTAAAAAGTGACATTCACTCTAATTTTTGTTAACGAATAACAAGCCAGCACTATTCGCCAACTATAAAATGACTTATTTATATAATATTAGTCTTGTTCACGATAAAAAGTATTGAATAAACAAAATTCAATACTGCAAGTTAAATTTTGCCAGCGAATCTTTTTGTTTTCATTCAAAATTTTCTCCAGGTTAAGTGATAAACTTTGAAACCAAATAATAAAGAAAATGTTGCAGACTTGGAGACGAGAAATGAATATTATTTTAAATTTTAATTTAATCTCAAGTCAAAAAGTCTTGTTGGGGATAAATGCATTCATTATGATATTAGTTTTAAAGTTGGCAAGTTAGAGGTGTTTGTTGGTCGAAATCTTCAGTTTCCGATTGACAACAATTTCTTTTGAGAAAGACGAACCTAGCACTAACCGATAATAAGACAGATTTATTCAGTTTTTGACCGATGAAGGTCGCTTTATGGCGGTCAATTTAAAAAAGAGACTAAGCTCTTAAATTTATTGGAGAATAATTAAACTCTCCTATTGCCAATGAACTAGAAAATTCTCTGGAATTGAAAGATTAGAGATAATTGCCAATATAAAGCCTCAAGGCACCGGATTCTCCTTTTTTTACTTATTTATTGGTTTAAAGGTTTTCTTTATGACCTTTAAGTTTTACTTAAGGTTGATGACTAGTCCATGACCAGTTTAAACCGATTGGAGGCCTTGGGCAAAAACTTTAAATTAGGCTTCTTTTTTTTTTTACCGATAAACCTTATAACAAGCAAATATTATTCACCAGTTACAAAATGTCATATTTATTATTCTTCTTCACGTTTAAGTATTTAGAGAAAAAAATTCGATAATGGAAAGTCAAATTGCGAACAAATCTTTTTTTAACTCAAAATTTTCTCCACGTTAGGTATATAAATTGAAACTAAATTATATATATAAAAAAAAAAAGTTGCAGACTTGAAGATGAGAAAAAAATATGTGCTTATATTTCAATTTAATCTCAAGTTAAAAAGTTTTATTGGAAAAAAAGCATTCATTAGTAAAACAAGCTTTTAAAGTTTGCAAGTTAGGGGGGTCCGCCTGTCGGAAACTTCCGGTTTTTGACCGACAACAGTTGGTTTTGAGAAAAGCGAACTAAGCACCAACTAGTTATAAGATAGATTTAGTCGATTTTCAACTGATGTTGGTTGGTTTTGGGAAGAGTAACCATCTAGAATACAAGTAGTAACCCATTATTTAAAGAGCAATATCATGGTTTTTTTTTTTCTTTTTTCTTTAGTTCAAATTTAATGTATTAAAGTTTAAAGAAGCATGAAATCCAACATGATATAAGTCATAATATCAATATATTTAAAATATATTATATAAATTATAATATTAATATATCAATATATATTTGTATATAAGTTTGGTCCAAATTGGATGGTTTTTGACCTGGGCAAAATAAACTCTTCTGATAACCGACCGTCAAACTTATATGAGTCGTTGGTTTTTGGCTTAGAACTGATTTTTTTTTTTGTTTTTTCAGTCGATTTGACAGCTAGTTTTAGTCGGTTTGGTTTTTGGTTATTTCGAACAGTCGTATTGCAAGTAGTATGTTGAAAAATTTCTCTGTACATATTTTGTTACTAGTTTTAGATATAATTTTATTATAGTACAAATAAAAATATAAGTTGAAAAGTGTATATATAAGTGCTTACACACACACACACACATATATATATATATATATATATTATGCTAATGAGTTTTTTTCTTTTTTTTTTTAATTTTGCTAAGAGGCTCGATGTTAAAGCATATAAGATTAAGTTAATACGATAGCTGATCTAAGGAAGAGTGCTCGATATGAAGAACTGATGAAGAAGACGAAGACTTGATTGAGAAATGAAAGAATTGTTTTCTCTGTATTATCATGTTAGTTCTGTACAGTCTATTGGCTTAAATACTAAGTTGTGTTCTTTAGAGCTCTGTAACTAACTAATGCCTTTCAACCAATTGCTAACAGAATTGCTGACGGAATTACAACTGTGCAACTAACTGATACTATAGGGTTAGTAACTGTGCAACTACACTGACACTGCTATTACAATTACCAACTGAGCAACTATAATACTCCCTATAGCCTCCCCTTAAACTCAGTGTAGAAAGCTTTCTACAGTGAGTTTACTGTGAAATTCATGATGATGAGAACTGGAAATAGCCTTGGTAAATATATCAGCAAACTGATATTGAGATGGAACATGTTTGACTTCAATATTCTTTTGTAGCACTTTTCCTCGCACAAAGTATAAATCTAGTTCTACATGTTTGGTCCAAGTATGCATAACTGGATTAGCTGCCAACATCACAGTACTCAGATTATCACACCAAATAGTAGGCACATGATTACAAGCAATCTTTAGTTCTTCAAGTAATGACTGAATCCAGGTAATTTCAGCAACCAAATTGGCAAGAATTCTGAACTCTGCCTGAGTTGATGATCGTGAGGCAGTGCTTTGTTTCTTTGAATTCCAAATAAGATTTGATCCCAGAAATACACAATAGCCAGTTATTGATCTTCTATCCTCTAGGTCAGACGCCCAATCCGCATCTGCAGACCCTGTCAATGTTGCCCTGTCAATGTTAACTTTGTTACGTCCTCTTGTTGGTAGAAAATGAGGAATGAGATCCTCGACCATAGAAAGAACGAGGAGGATTAGCGCTTGAAGAAGGCGAAAAGAATCTCTTGTTATGGTTGAAATTGGTCCTAGGATAGGCAAGATTAGCACTGGAATGAGCAAGATTGACAGAAGCAACCTCAAGATTTTTGATGTTCTTTTTGATTCGGACTTCTTGAGCTAGGAGTAGATACTCAATTTCTTTAACAGAGTAGGGATCATTTCTTGAATTTACAGTTAACACAAGAGTTTCATACTCAGGGGGCAGACCTTCAAACATCGCATCTATGTGATCTTTCATAGTGAGATGATGACCAACTAGGGCCAGAAGATCGACGTAGTGATGAATTCTGAGAAGATTCTCATTGATGGAAAGAGATCCCTTTCCCAACTTGAAGAACCACTCATCTTTAGATTCGTTGGATCTTTCAAACAACCAAATACACGGGGCAGTACCTAATTGGATTTGGGATTTGGGGGTCTTCAGCATTTAAATCTTTCACATAATTACCTAGAGGGAATACAAGAACCTTATGCACTTCCTTTTGGTGTCTCCATTCTTGATTTGCATTCTAACCAGTTCCATTGAAAGATGCCCATTCTACCCCAAGATGCCTTGTATATAGATTTATCTAGCAATAATTTTTATTCTTCTATTCCAGCTGACACATGCGATATGATTTCTCCTGTAGTTATTGATTTGTCGAGTAACAACTTGAGTGGTAGAATACCTGAGTGTATGTTTACAACGACACGTGAGGTTGTAAGTGCTCTCAAGATTCTAAATCTGGGAAGGAATAATTTCAGTGGTACATTTCCAGATTCTTCTCCAGTTGATTGTGATTTAAGGATCCTTGAGCTCAATGGAAAATCAATGGAAGGAAAGATTCCAAAGTCACTGGCTAATTGTGCTGAATTAGAGGTTTTGGACCTGGGCGATAAGCATCTAATTGACAAATTCCTCTGCTTCTTGAACAACATATATACCTTGCAAGTTCTTGTTTTGCGATCCAACAAGTTTCATGGAAGCATTGGATGCTACAATGCCATTGACACCAACTGGTCGATGCTTCAAATAATTGACCTAGCTCATAACAATTTTAGCAACCAACTACCAGGACCAACTTCTTCACCAAATTGAAGGCAATGATCTCCAGGGAAGATAACGGTCTAGAAAAGCTCAATTACCTAACTGCTCATCTTGAAAAATTTCCGTATTACAAGGTCTCAACAACAATTACCATTAAGGATCACGTCACGTTATTGGTGAAAATCCTGACAATTGATATATTCATTGACTGCTCAAGCAACAATTTCAACGGCCAAATTCCAGAGGAATTAGGAGCTCTCTCGTTGCTATGTTCTCTCAACTCGTCAAATAATGCATTCTCAGGCCCAATTCCATCATCATTTGGCAGACTAAACTCTCTCGAGTCATTAGACCTCTCAAGGAGCATGCTGAATGGCACAATTCCAACGTCACTTGCAAGCCTTAATTTCCTCTCGCATTTGAACCTTTCTTTCAAAAAACTGGACTGTATGATTCCACATGGAACTCAGTTTCAAACATTTTCAGCCAACTATTTTATGGGATATCAAGGATTGTATGGCTGCCCATTGACCACAATTTGCACACTACTGGATGATAGTACACCTCCTAATCATGAAGAGCACCACCCAGTACCTTCAGAGTCGAAAGAGATCGATTGGAATCTCATAAGCATTGAAATCGGATTGTTGTTGGGTTCGGAAGTCTCATCGCACCCCTAGTGTTTTGCAAGAGATGGAGAAACTTGTATTATGAAACCATCGAGGAAGCTGCTTTCAGAATCCTTCCCTTAGCTGTTACAAGGAAGTGGTTGTCATGGACGTCTGGTCTTTAAGTAAAATAAGGCACGTCTCCTGCTGCATTCTTGCTTGGATGAAAAATTTACAATATCAGGTAAGAGGCCTTACTTTTGATTGTACCCCTTTTTCCCTCTAGTTCCGGTATTGGATTTCTCTATGGTCTGTAACATAAATGTTATCTTGTTGTAATACTTGCTTTAATCGTTAAGTAATATATGCCCTATACAGGTGCGATACAATAATATTTCTCTTAAGTTTGTTTTCTATAAAAAATTGGAGACCCAAATAAGCAAGTACAAGGCTTTGTTATAAAAGTTGTATGTTATCTAAACTACATTTGAAGTTGCATCACATGATCCATATCTGTCTCCTCTAGCTCCCGTATTATTTTATTCTCTTTGCTATCCAACCGGAGGAAATAGATAACAAATTCAACTTGTTGAAGCCTGCTTAGTACCTTTGCAAGCTTATGGCGATAAAATGTATCAATGTTTAATAAGGATAAATGACTATTATCTATTTATTTATTTATATGTCTTTGTGATTTGCTTATAGTATGATGATCAACCTAATATTTTGTAAATTAGTATCTATTTAACCTTTTTCTCCCTCCGCAGTAGTAGTTTCTGAACTTTTATGTTATATTTCTAGCTAAAGTAAGTTAACCATTGCTGAGGTGGTGCAGTTAGGATGTTTTTCCAAAATGACAAAAAGATTAGATGATCCTTTAAAGTTTGGTAAAGAACTTTTCAGACTTTATAGTTAGTTAATAGTTGGGTAATTAGTTACAAGGATATCAGTAATCTGTTAGCTTATGTTAGATATAGCTGCCTAGATGTAATTTATTCTGTTAAGAGTCGGTTAGTGCGTTTGGACACGTTTTTAGTCCTGAGTCTCACATGTATATAACGGGGGAAGCCTTGTATTCATAAAGAGAGAGAATAAAAAGAACTTTTCAGTTTTCTTCTCAACTCTTCTTCACTCTGAATCCTTCTTTCAAGATTTCGTTCTAGTTTCAACATGGTATCAGAAGTTTTTGCTGCTTGATTTCCTCTGTTTTGGATCTGCAATTTTTCTTTTTTTTTCCTCAATTCGTTTCAATTTTGCATTCACTCATGGATGCTCCACAATCTACTGCTTCGATTGCCCTTCCTGCCCCATCCGCCATCGATGATCCACTGAGTCCCTACTTTCTCCATCATTCGGACAGTCCTGGACTGATTCTTGTTACGCAACCTCTCACCGGGGACAACTACGCATCTTGGAGCCGTGCGATGATTATTGCTCTTTCCATCAAGAACAAAATCGGCTTCATTGATGGTTCGATCCCAAAACCAACAGGTAATAATCTCAATCTTGTTCATTCTTGGACTCGAAACAACAACATCGTCATTTCTTGGATTTTGAATTCTGTGTCCAAGGAGATTTCTGCTAGCATTCTTTTTTCCGATTCTGCATCTGAGATTTGGTTGGATCTAAAGGAACGTTTTCAACAAAGTAATGGCCCTAGAATCTTTCAACTGCGTCGTGACCTGCTCACTCATACTCAAGATCAGACTTCTGTGAGTGTTTATTTCACAAAATTAAAAGCTCTTTGGGAGGAATTAAGCAACTTTCGACCTATTTGTAATTGTGGAAAATGCACTTGTGGAGGTGTGAAAGACCTGAACTCCTATTATCAAATGGAGTACATCATGACATTTCTCATGGACTTAAACGAATCTTTTGCTTAGGCTAGGGGACAGATACTGTTGATGGACCCTTTGCCTCCAATTAATAAAGTTTTTTCTCTGATTTCTCAACAAGAACGTCAAAGGAAAATTGGCACACCTGCTGTCCTTGATTCTGCTCATAGCATGGCCTTTGCTGTTAAGGCTGATTCTTCTAAGAAGGTTGTTACCACAGGTCATGTGATAAACAAGAATCAAAGGAAAGACATGCCATTCTGTACACATTGCAATTTTCATGGTCATACCATTGAAAGATG
>CAMOHE010025052.1:0-26785 GCA_946598075.1 Artocarpus hirsutus
AAAAAAAAAAAAAAGCCAAGTAGGGGAAAAACATCAATGCCTTTATTGACAACCAAGCACATGCTCAATTATCTATTTGTTAAGTTGATGATGAAATGGAGAAAGTTAAATCCCTTCTATTGAAGGATTTTTATGTCATATTTATTTATATTATACAAGGAAATAAAAAATAAATGCAATGGATGGCTTCTGGGTCTATCACTGTTACTTATTACCATTACTGTATGAAAACTGATACTTAAAGAACTATAAACATGGAAATGAATCCTACTGGGTCTACCAACATTACTTTATAATTTTACCATTAATGTGTGAAAACTGACAATACAAGAATTGTAAACATGGAAAGGAATCCTTTTTAAAAACATGGAAGGAAATTTATTTTACAATTTAAAAAGGATATAATAGAAATTATTAGTTATAAACATTTGAATATTCAACTGTTTTTTTAAGTGTTCTATTGACAACCTCTTATATCATGTCTATAGCATTGTACAAACAGTCTTTTAATTTTGCTATGAGATAAGGTTGTAGACGTCAAGCTCATTTCATTTTCCAACCCTTGGATTAAGGACCTTTTCTCTATTTCCACTAGCTCTAATGACAAAAACAAAGGACAAAATCCAAAATGGTGATTTATAAGGTATTTGGTAAATATAGTTTAAACCAACTTTAAAAGCTCTATGCTATAAAAAAAAAGGCCAAAATTTAATATAAAGTTACAATATTTCAAACCACAAAATTAATTTTAATCATACTTATCAACCACAGTATTAGTTATGTTATAAGAAAAATGTTTCCTCAAAGTGAGTTCTTTTTACTTTTAGTTCTTTCCTCTTACATCTCTCTCCCAAATTCACACGCTTTTCAGCAACCACGTCCCTTGCCGGTTCCACCGTTCCCCTCAACAGTGGTGGTCTAATTGACCCTTTCATTTGTACGATGTCATAGAGAACAGCCAAATAAATAATTAAAAAAAGAGAGATTAAAAATGTGTTAGTGGTTTAATTGTTCTGAGATTCCCAAAGTCAACATGCTTGCTTTTTGTTGAAATCTTTCCTCCCACAGTATTTATCAACTGTCTGTTGGCCAGAACCTTTTCCTTTTTTTAAACATTTTCCTTATTTAGCTCCATAGTATTTTCCTTATTTTCTATTGAAAGTATTTACAATTTTTGAGGGATAGAAAGAAAAATTAAACCCAAAAGGACAAAAGAAAGGACGCAAAAGATTTGAGTAGAATTTACAGCTTTAAAAAAAAAGAAAAGAAAAAAGATATGATTAGAATTTTCTTTTGTTATTCATTTAAAAAGGGAAAGGAATCCGAATTAAATTTACATCTACAAGGAGAAAGCATTCATAGCTCCGTCGCTCCCCTTAAGCTACCTCATAAAATTCTATTTACAAAACTAAGTCAAAGGATAAACCCAAAAAAAATTAAATAACAAATAACTGAAAAAAGCCCCTGTTGGCTGGCTGGCTGGCTGATAAGTTATTATCTGTTAGAGAGAGAAAGTTATGCCTCCCCAGGAGGAGCAAGGTTGAGATCAAGATCAAGTACAACTTTCCCAGGCTGCGCTTGGATCACCGATGACGAGTCCGACTCGCTCTGGACCCCACCACCGACTCCAAACTCGACAGCCAACGGCTCGACCGGGACCGGGTAGATCGGCGTCGTGAACTCCGGTCTGATAAGCGTGTCGAAGAGAAGAATGGGGCGCGTCGGGACCCAACCCCCGTACGCCGCCGCCGCCGCCGCGAATTGACGATGCTGCGGGGGGGGAGCCGACTCCGCCTGGTGGAGAAAGGGGAAAAGCCCCCCGCCGAGGAGGCGCGTGGGCTCACGCGCCGGGTTGTCTTTGCCGGCGGACTCGACGGTGCTGCTCTGGCTAGGGCTGCCGGCGGCGGAGCAGGGGAGGAGGGGGAAGTTGGTCTTGGCCTTGGCGCCTCGGAACTCCCTGGCGGCGGTGTCGTAGGCCCTGGCGGCCTCCCCAGCGGTGTCGAAGGTGCCGAGCCAGACGCGGCTCTTCTTGGTCGGGTCACGGATCTCTGCGGCGTAGCGGCCCCACGGCCTCTTCCTCACTCCCCTGTAATGCGCCTCTTTGCCGTCAGAAATGTTATCCCCGTTGTTGTTCTGGCTCCTCTTCACTCCCATCTTGTCCTCGATGGCTATTTTTGTTTTCCCCCGCCTTCTTTTTCTCGCAGTTGTTTTTGTTTGTGTGCTGAGGAAGAATGATGGGGATATAGTACTCCTTTTATAGGAGAAAGAAGTGACGGCTTGTATTTTTTTCTTTTTTTGAAAAAAAATAATTGATGGCATTTTATTTTTTAATTATTTCTTAGGTTTTGGGGGGCGGTCAGCGAGGAGTTTGACTGGGGCAGAGACAGAGAAGGCGCCGCCCAAGCTTTAAGAGAGAGAGGGGTGGAGCCGTGTCTTTTGTACGTGGAGTAGTGAGAGTATAAATAAATACTAATATTTTTATTTTATTAACATTGTGAAGGGGAGCGAGGAAAAGGTCACGTGGCACGCGGCAATTTCTAGACAAGTGGCGATGGCCTTGATTGTTTGCCGGCTTTATGGCCCATCCGCCGTTTTTGCGGCTTACATTGTGCATTCGTTCCCACTCTCCTTTCCTAACTGTGCGCAGCACAATTATTCCATTACCTAGAGATAGTGCTCGGCTTAATTTTGGTTTAGAGTGTTGACTTTGAATCTAGGAGCAAAAAGAATTTTGTGAAGCTGATATACATGATTCCTCGTTTGTTTTTTTTTATATAAAAAATTTTTAGATTAAGAACATTGCAAGTGGATAGCTAATTCATTTTCAAATAAAGATCTTTATTAATTATTTACAAAATAAAAATGAGATAATCGATACTTAATATTGTCATTAACAAAAAATTCAAATTACATTCATAATTATCATTTTTTAAAAAGTTACATGAACATACTTATGTTAAGGTCGTGGGAGTGCTCTCGCCTTAAAATGCTCAATAACTATATCCTTATTTAAATTTAATGACCCTAAGGAGTAAATGGTAGCGGCGTAGCCTAGAGAATTTTCTTATGGTATCTTAGCATATAGAATTTCACAAGTGGATTAAATGACCCTATAAAGACACTCACTGTAGAATCTTCCCTAATGAACCTCAAATTACATTCATAACTATTATTCCTTAAAAAATTACACAAAGGTATATGTGTATGATAAGATGGCGGGACCTTATTATTTAACTTTAATGACTCTTATAAGTACTGGTAGTGGCGCAGCTTAGATATTTTTCTTACGGTATCTTGTTTAATGACCTTATAAAGACACTCACCGTAGAATATTCCCTAACAAAACATAAATTACATCCATAATTATTATTTCTAAAAATTTCATAAAGTTACACATTTACAATAATATGGTAGGAGTGCTTCCGTCATAAAAAGATCGTTAACTATAACCTTATAATTTAAATTTAGCGATAGTAAAGAGTAACAGTAATAGCGCAGCTTAAAGAATTTTCTTACGGAATCCCATATATGAATTTTCTTACGGAATCTCATATATGGAATTTCACAAGTAAATTAAATGACCAAATATAGACACTCATCATAGAATTTTCCCAAATAAAACTTAAATTACATTTATAATTATTATTTCTAAAAATTACATAAAGGTACACATTTTCAATAAGATGGGGGGAATGCTGCCACCTAAAATATTGTTAACTACAACCTTATAATTTAAATTTAATAATTTAAATTTAATGACACTTATGAATAACGGTAAAGCTGCAACTTAGAGAATTTTCTTACGGTATCTCATATATAGAATTTTAAAAGTGGATTAAATGACTCAATATACAGACTCATCATAGAATCTTCCCTAACAAAACTTAAATTACATTTATAATTATTATTCCTAAAACAATTACATAAAGGTACACATTTACAATAAGATGGTAGGATAAAAAGATCGTTAACTATAACCTTATAATTTAAATTTAACGATACTTATGAGTAACAATAACGACACAGCTTAGAGAATTTTCTTACGATATCTCGTATATCGAATTTTACAAGTGGATTAAAGGACCCGATATAGGCCCTCATCATAAGATCTTACCTAATAAAACTCAGACTATATTCATAATTATTATTCCTTAAGAAATTACATAAAGGTGCACATTTACAATAAGAAGATCCTTAATTACAACCTTATTATTTACATTTATCAGTAATGGTAATGGCACAACTTTCATAATTTTCTTACAATATCTCGTGCATAGAATTTTACGAGTAGATTAAACAAAAAGTGTAGGGAATGTCACTTATTCAAAACTAATTATAATAAATGTCAAGCTTTAAGAATATTAGTATTAAATGTTAAATTTATGATGCAAATAATTTATCTACCTATTTATTTATAGTGTAAATAATTTTTATTTATACAATAAATAAATTTTTAATGCAAATAATATATTTACCTCATTGTTTACAAATGTAAATATTTCTTATATATATAGTAAATAAGTTATTTACATTGTAAGTCTAACATTTGCTATAAATTTTTTCAAAACTAGATATTTAATTCAAAAAGTTTTAAAAATCTAACATTTCTCCTGTTCACCTAAGGTTAAATGACATTATAGGAACATTCGACGTAGAATCTTCCCTAATAATGCACAATTAGAATATATCTGTCTAGTTACTCTATAAAAGTTAACCATGACACTTTCGGCAAGCACGGATATTGTTAGGGAGGAGCGTGTAAAGACGCTCCTATGTGAAGACTGGGCCTAGCAAACATCCAAAGTGGATTAGCTGACGACCAGTTCCAACAACTACGAGTAATATCCGCCACGTCACTATCTTCCCTCTCGCTAGCCCATTTGAAACGCTCCTTGTGAAGTAAATAAGACCGACCGACTGTTCATGAAGTGCGAGTGATGCTTTTTTCCCCTTTGTGGGCCCAACCACAAGCTAGACACGCGTCCATTTTTAAAAGAAGCCGCGTCGTGCCCATCATTCTCGTTTCGGTGCAATTACCCAATTACGCTGTTTCTCCCCCTTTTAATTATTAAACTTTTTTTTTGAGAAAATTTTCTAATTTTCGAAACTTGAGATGTTCAGATATTGTCTCAGATTTTGTTCCCTGGGTGTGCGTCTGCGGCCGGTCCAGACTTTTAGATTGAGCTTCTTTTCCCACTCTCTTCCCACGCTCGTGCATATCTTTGAGGTCACTGTGGCCCTTTTTGATCAGAGAGTGTACGGAACATGGAAGTACAGCGCGTCGCAGGCTTTGCATTGAGATTGTCATACAGACAATTCGTAATCCAGCAGACCAAACTCATGGCTGAACCACGGGTTTGTTTTTGTTTTTTGTTTTTGACAAGATGGAAAATCGGTAAATGAAAAAAAAAAAAGTAAGAGACCAAAATTTAAACATTGTTACTAAAGAAGTCATTTAATTGTAAATCTCATTTATTGAAGGAATGTTCGACAAAATCAGTTATAACTAAAATTTTTGATAGTTATAGTATAAAATTTTTATATATTATAATAATCACAAAAAAAGATATAATATAAAACTTTCACATATTACCGTTTTTAGTTCTAATTATACTTTTCAAACACTTTATAAATAAGATAATTATAATGGTTAAAGTGTCATCTCGTTTCTAACAACCTCTATCTTTTCTTGCGTTTTTTCTCTCTTCCATCTCTCCCTTACAAGAAACTCTCTCTCCCTCTCTCTCCTTTTCATGTTCTATCTCTTTTTCTCCCCCTAGCTGAGCTCTTCCCCTAACCCCCCCCCACCCCCCTCTTGACTGAACTAGATTTGCCACAAGATGAAAAAAAGGCTATAAAAAAAATTCATGATCGTTCGGGTATTTAGATACAATTGAGAGTATTTTCGTCTACATAATTATTTAAAGCTAAATATGATATATTAATTTTTAATCTTTAAAAATATGCTATTTATTTCTAATAGTATTAATAATTGACCTATTTGTTTTAATTTCCCTTTTCTCTGTTTAATCAATAATGATAAATAATGCTCTTAGGAGGAAAGAAGTAGTATCTTAACTAAATTATAAATTAATAAACTATAGCACAATTTATTTAAAATGTGTAGGACAAAGTATATTATGAGAAATTAATATCATTAAAAACATAAAAAAATATTCTTTTTAGTTCTCCCTCTTCATCCCTCCCACTCCTCTCTTGTTAGCGTCGGCATTGGAGTCATCTATAATTGTATCAAATTAGTTGCTCAAGACCTTTGGCTCTACCGAAACTTAATTAAAAAATAAGATCACTTCTTATGAACCTTCTCTGTCTCTCAAGTTTGAAGGGAAAATTGGATTAATGCCTATCGGTGACAAGAAGCTTAGGATTAACGCCATGTATGTCAACTCTCTTCAAGGAATTTGGCAAAATATCCCCATAACTTCAACGTTTAAGTTTAAATATACTATCCTCCTAACAATCAATGAATGACGCAAACACGACAAGTAGAAAAATTCATGATGTGACCATGACTCAAATATAACAAATTTTTACAAATCTATCAGAACGACATGAGTAAGCAAGGGATGGCTATAGAGAACACTTCTCTCTAGGTTGTCTTTTTCTAAAACTAAATAGGAGAATTAGAAATGGAATGGATGAATTGAGATGATCATTTGCACTCTTTAAGCATCTATTTATAGATGCTAGGCTTGTTTAATCTTCCACCTGAAGCTCTCTTCTCCTTCTCGAAAAAGCTTGCTTCCAGGAGAAGTTTGCTTCCATGAGAAGCTTTCTTCTCGTTCTTGAAGAAGCTTACTTCTAGGGGAAGTTTGCTTCCATAAGAAGTCTTCTACTCCTTCTAGGAGAAGTTTGCTTCTAGGAGAAGCCTTCGATTCCTTTCAGGAGAAGTTTTCTAATTATATCCTATTTTAAATATTTAAATAAACCTATTTTTTTTTAAATTTTTAATTCATAATAGGAATTTCATCAAACTAGAAAACTATATACCACAGTATGATCTCATCATACCGTAACATCCAATTAAATAATTACATTATTTAATTTCAAAAATGTGTATTCATTCATTACCCATAAGTTCAAATAATTTACGAAGATGGTATAGTTAACTATGGACTTATAATTTCAAGTTCTAATAAAATTAATAATTAATTAACAACTTAATTAATATATCAATTCTATTAATTCCAAAGTTACCCCACAAAAACTTGAAATTACACTCTTGAAATTATAAATACAATTTATTCAAAGAATTGAATCATCCATTGATATAGACATTACATATAAATTGATCCTCCATAAATAATTCATAAGTAGAGTTAGGTAAAATCCGTTAACCTCTCTAATTACTTCTTTATTTTTGAGTGCTCTTGATTTTCTAACGAATAATAAATTTATGAACTTGATCACAAATTTGAGTGCTCATATTGTTTAAGACCCGATTCAATACTCAAGAAAATTATTTATCTACTTCTTATTAAAGAAGAAATGGATTCCATCTTGTAATATTAACATCCCGGCTACTTACTTTACTATGCCTCTAAAATACAAGGGATAGGATTAGATGCAATTAACATCTTATATTTTCAACATTAATTGACTACTGTTACTTTGGTCAAGATGTAATTAACAATTTAATTATATCATTATGAGTGTAACTCACCATTTTGGATTCCGAAGACTTAACTCTAAAGTGTCACCGTAAGGTAGGTAAAATTAGAGATACATATTGAAATTCTATTGCCAAGAAGAATAACCTTGCATCGACTTAAGTGGACACCCTCCACAAGGAGGATGAAATCAAAGCATTTCGAGGTGCCAATTGAACCTTACGATGTTGTTCCAATGGTGGAGATGTTAGACATTATGCCCTAAAAAGTAAAATGTTGTAATATGTTTTTGGAGACATTTTATCAACAAAGAGTTCATTTATTGTTCATATACCAAATGTTGTCCTCTTTATATTCATATTTGCTGAATGTATGATAAGTAAACAAAAGTCTGAGACTGTCATCTAAACCTTTAAGAATCATGCATATGATGGACAAATTATGCGGAAGATATGAATCTTAAAGGTGATGGTTTAAATCATAAGATCCACAATTAGAGGAATAAAGTCGGGCGCTTTATTCATGCTAAGATTGTTATGTTGTCTACATCCCTAATAGGAGATGACTTGTCTTGGTCATCGGAGTGGGACTTCGCGAATAGAAACATTGGTACGTTGTCATAGGTGACGATATATTGAATCGGGACATAAGTTGAATTGATTTGAATTAATAATTCTGTTTGTGCAAGTCAATTCATTTTAGACAATCATCTGTATTGTGTCTTAATCCTAAAATAACTAATGGGCCCATACTTTTGACTTGTTTCTTTTGATATACCAAAGAGTGATATCTTGACTTTATGATGGTATGCATACTGATATGTTGGAGATATGATTCTTGATTGTATAGATCTGTTATTCATAGATATGGAATCCATAGCTCTTTTGTAGAGTTAATGATATTTTCTTATGTGTATTATCCTATAATTGGAAAACTGGAGCGCTGAACCATTTGGTTGTATAGGTGTAATCGAATGGTATATTGTCTTTGGATAGTAAGTTTTCCAATGGTAAGATAACAAAACGTAAGATAAAAATAATCGAGAAGGTGGAATGAAATTTATCCTTAGATTATGAATATCCTATGGGGATATGACATATTATGATATGTCATAGACGCTTAGCTTACTTAATGCTTCATAATTTTTTATTTAATTCGAGAAGGTAGCTCTAAGCTTTTAGTGGAGTAACATTATAGTTGATAATTATAAAATATATATCTAGGATATTGTATTTTATAATTATAGGAGTTTGAACTATCTAGATCTATCTAGTCCCCTTTGCTGGCTCATAATAAATCTTATAACGATACGGTGTGCTTTTTCAATAAATTGGTGACTTATGTTAAATTATTAGATTGGATAAAATTTGATAAGATCAGATGATTCATGTTTAGTTATCGTTTGAATTAATTTTGTTAATTAATTCAAGATAAGCATGTTGAATTATTGGGATAATATTTTATTTTCTATGAGATTATCCAGATATGACTGTTTAATTAGATAACTTTTCTATTGTATTTTTTGAATTAAAATTGAGGTGCTATCTAAAAATCTCAAATAGGAAATAAAGATTCTTAGGGATCATAATATCGCAAGTTCGGCAGGCCAATTTGCTAGTTCGGCCTGCCGATGGAGTAAGGTCGGTAGGTTGATGGATAAGTTCGGACTGCCAATCCGACGATAACCTATTTATGCTTTTCAGACATGATTTTCATCAGAAGTTGATCCAGATTTGAATTTTGAGGCCTTATCTAATCATGATTAACCTTAGGTCTGACCTCTATAAATAGGAGTAAGTTTTCTCAGTTATTTAGATCAGTTGAGAAGTATATAGTGAGTACTCTAGTGTGAGAAACTCTAAAACTCCCTAAGAGCTATTGTTCCCAATTAAGAACCTTAGCTCTAGGTCTTCTTAATTGGTTGGAAGGAAAGTCACTGGAGGAAGAGCTATACGACGTGTGACCACTCACACTTTGATCATAAATAGAGAATAGCAAAGAAGACCACTTGGTTGAGGCTCTTTTAAAATGTTCTTCTCTTCATTGATTGCTGGTACTCTCTAGCATACAAAAGGTTAGTAAGGTCTATCATTAATTTATGTATATAGCATGTTAAACTTGTGTTTTGAAAAATACTATGATTTAAATTTTTAAAATTCCATTGCATACTTATTTTTCCAACAATTGGTATCAAAGCCATGGTTTTTACGTAAATTTATGAGTTTGTGTACTTATTATTTAATTATTTATTAATTAATTAATTTATGTCGGTTCTGGTTCCTTAGAGGTTGAATATGTATCTAGGTTTTTTATGTAATTAGATGGCGGTCTATCATTACCGTCTAAGAATTGTTATTTTAAATTTGTAAAAATTTTGTAATTAAATAATCATTTGGAGTAAAGACGGATTTAGAAGATGAATGATAGCAGTTTTATAGTTTTTTGTCGAGTTTCTAAAATTTTTATATCTTTGAGTTGTTGAAAATAAGATTAAAAACCTACTTAAAAACTATTTTCTAGAAGAACGTGAGTTTAGCTCGATCAATAAGTCGAACCCTCAAGTTCGACAAGCCAATGATTGCAGACTAATAGGTCAAACTTTCAGTTTGATAGGGCATCCGTGCGGCAGGATTCTGTCAGCTTTGGCGGCAGGCCAAACTTTCAAGTTTGGTAGGTCGATGGGTCATGACCGGCAGCCAATTACACAGATTGGCTGGCCGACAAAGAGCTATAGTTTTCAGAAAAGGTGTATTTTTTGATGTAGTTTTGATTTTATTTTTGAGACAAGTCTAAGGAATATGAAATTTAATGATGACTGAAAAATAAAGCATTTCATCTATGAGAGATTGAAGACTTGAAGATGGATGCCACATGAAGAAGGATACAACCTGAAGATACAAGGATGAAGAATCGATAATATGTTTTGATTGATCTTTTGTAATCTTTATTTTCTTTTCTCTAGGATGGAACCATGATATAACAGCTATTTGTTATTTTGCTTGTGGCTTTGTATATTGCTTTGCTTATCTACATTATAATATGATTCGCCATGTATGTTAATAACATGCCATATAGAATAGGAAGTGCCGCTCATTAAAAATTGTTCATGGATGTTAACATAAAACCTTGGTTTTTAAAATATTGAGTGGGAGAAGGTTTTCGAAGAGACGACCTATGGCCTCCATCATTGGTTTATAGGTAACACATAGTGGTTCTAACCCTTAGGAAGGGATTTCATCATATACCGGGTTGGATCTCCAAAAGGATAATTTGTTTTAGCATGATTTATCGTTATACGCCCCCAGGTGGCAATTATAAATCATGGATAAAATAGTTGAATGATAGTTATACACTGAAGATTAATTTTATTATTAACCTCTCCTAAGAGCTTTGTTAATAAAATTAATGGCCAAAGAAAGCAATTATTAATATATGCTAGATCGAACAGGTCTTGGATGTCATATATTAATCGAAGGAGATTTTTGTTGCTAATTGAATATAGCAAGTCTCCCCTAATAGGCTTGTTGGATTCTGAGTGGGAATTATCGTTGTAAGGATATGATTTTTTTCAAGGTTTTAACAGATAAACACAATTGTATGTTTACTTGTGTTATCGTATAAAACTGTTATGAAATGTTTGCTTATATTTAGTGTATGAATCTTTTTTGTTGAATAAAATGTCCGAAAATGCTTTATCTTCGATACTCGATAAGAACCAATTAACTAACGAGAATTATAATGAATGGGAAAGGAACCTCAATACCATCGTATCCTTTGAGAAATTAAAATTTGTGCTCACAACACCATGTCCTCTCGAACCTACCGAAGAATCCATTAATGAGCAAATCTAAGCGTATGATCACTGAAAAGATGCTAATGATCAGGTGTGATGTTATATTATGGCTAGCATGAATAACATGCTGCAGGCTTAATGAAGATTATGAGATTGCGAGTAGATCTTAGATAATCTTCAAGACATGTTTGGAGGCCAAGTCTTAATAAAACAGCAAGGGGTTCTTCAAAAACTTTTGAACTATAAACAAAAAATGGGGACTCCTATAAAGGAGCATATGATGTTAGTTTTGGGTTACTTCGTCGAGGCACAAGCCCATGGAGCTGATATTAATGTCGAGTCACAAATGACTATGGGTTTTGAGACTTTATCAAAGGAGTTCATCCCATTTAGAGTTTCATACAATTTGAGCAATAGACAGGATGTGACCTTAACAGAGCTAATGAAACAGTTACAAGAGTTCAAAAATCTGATCAAGGAAACTTCTGTGGGCAGAAAGGCCAACTTGGCGACTGCATTTGGTTCCAATCCTAACCCAGGGAATGGAAGAAAGCAGAAGGCTAAGAACAAGAAACCTTATATTCTTGCAAATGGCAAGAATAAGAAAAAGAAGAAGAAAAAGAAGAACCCAAAGAAGCTGAAATGCTTTTACTATGGGAAAGTTGGGCAAATAAAGAAGAATTGCAAGGACTTCCTTTCTCGAGGAGGCAAGTGTGATGTTCTAGTTATTGAAACTTGTTTAGTTGAGGAATCAAGGGACACATGGGTCATAGATTATGGAGCAACTAATCATGTTTATGTTTCTCTAAAGGAGTTCAAAGAAACGAGAAGTCTGCTTCATGAGAACTTCATGCCTCAGATGGGCGATAGATCCTTAGTGTTGGCTGAAACAGTGGGAGACTTCTATCTTTATTTTGATAATTCTAGGACTTTGCTTTTGCGAGATTGTTTTTATGTTCCTAAACTTAAAAGAAATTTAATATCTGTAGTTTGTTTATTTAAAGATTCCTATTTAGTTTTTTTAATAATAAGGCAGTGATTCGTAAAAACAAATCTTTTATCCATGGCAGATGGATGCAAAACAATCTATATTTTATCAAATCTAAGGTGGACAAACTGCTTAACATTAAGGTTAATGATAATAACTCTAAAACACTTAAGACTTCTTACTCTAATAAGACTTATCTTTGATATTTATAATTAGGTTATATTAGCCTGAATGGGATTCAAAGATTGGTAAGGGATGAACCTTTAAGTCATTTAAAGGTAGAATCTATACCACAATGTGAATCATGTTTGGAGGGCAAAATGACCAAAAGACCATTTAGGTCTAAAGGCAATAGGGCCGAAGAGGTTCTAGAACTTATGCATAATAATGTTTGTGGTCCCATGAACGTCCAAGCACGAGGAAGGTATGAGTATTTTGTCACTTTTGTTCATGATTACTCAAGGTACGGGTATATCTACCTAATGCATCATAAAAACCAAACTTTTGACAAGTTTAGAGGGTTTTGGACTGAAGCAGAAAAGCAATTAGATAAATACATAAAAGCACTTCGATCCGATCAAGGTGGTGAATACCTCTTCGATGAGTTTTTGAAACACTTATTAGAGAATAGGATTTTATCCCATTTGACTACGCCGAGCACTCCGTAGAAGAATGGCGTAGTTGAGAGAAGGTATATGACCTTATTGGACTTGGTCAGGCCTATGATGAGTTATTCGAGATGTGCATTATAAACCACATGTTTTTGAACAATATGCCTTCAAAATCAGTTCTTAAAACTCCTCACAAGTTGTGGACGAGGAGGAAGACATCCTTAAACCATATTTGCATATGGGATGTCTAGTTCATGTTCTGTATAAGGAAGCAAACGAGTTGAAAGCACATTCAAAAGTTTGTGTATTTATAGGATATCCAAAAAGGACTAAACGAGGTTATTTCTATAACTCAAAGGAAAATAAAGATGTGGTTTCAACAAATGCAACATTCCTTGAGGAAAGTTACATGAACGACTTTAAGCCTCGAAGTAAAATGGTACTCGAGGAGTTAGCGAATGATTCAATCACTTTGGGGGTTCCAATAGAAACTAATTCAATCAATGTAGAAAAACCAATTGAACAACAAACTAAGAGGCTTTGGCATAGTGGGAGGATCGACCGTCAACCTGAGAGGTATATATTCAATAGTGAAGCCTACTTGGCTAAACTTATTGAACATGACATGGATACTTACACTTATGAAGAGGGTATAGAAGATGTTGATTCAAAGCTTTAGACAGATGCCATGAACACTGAGATAAAGTCTATGGAGACTAATCAGGACTAGGAACTTGTCGATCTTCTCTATTGGGTAAAGCCCATAGGGTGTAAGTGGATCTATAAGAGAAAAAGATGGGTAGATGGGAAAGTTGAAACCTATAAGGCTAGATGGGTAGCTAAGAGATACAAGCAAAAAGAAGGAATTGACTACGAGGAAACCTTTTGGCTTGTAGTCATGCATAAGTCCATTCGAATTCTCTTATTCATAGCTGCTACTCTCGACTACAAGATTTGATAGATGAATGTCAAGACCGCATTTCTAAATGGCTATCTTGATGTGTCCATATACTTGGTACAGCCAGATGAGTTCAAGGCTAAGGGTCAAGAGGGTAAAGTTTGTAAGCTACTAAAGTTAATTTATGGACTTAAGTAGGCTTCTCATTCTTGGAACATAAGATTTGATCAGGTGATCAAGACTTATGAACAAACATGGACGAACCATGTGTTTACAAACACGTTAAGGATGTGAAGCTGGTTTTTCTACTGCTCTATATAGATGACATTCTACTGATTGACAATGATGTTGAGGTGTTGTCATTGGTCAAATTATGGTTGACCAAGTAGTTTGACATGAAAGACTTGAGTAAAGCTAATTATGTTCTTGGTAACTAGATTTTTCAGGATAAGAAGAACAAAATGATAACTTTATCCTAAGCAGCCTACATAGATAAAATTCTCAAGAGATATGTAATGCAGAATTCCAAGAAAAGTGGGCAACCATCTAGGTTTGGAATTATTCTTTCTAATAGAGACTCACCAAAGTCAGATGAAGAAAGAGAATACATAAAGAATGTGCCTTATGCTTCAACAGTGGGTAGTCTTATGTATGCTATGCTTTGCACATGATTGGATATTTGTTATGCGGTCAGGATAATAAGTCAATTTTAGTCGAATCTAGGACCAAACCACTGGGTTGCGGTCAAGTACATTTTCAAGTACTTGAGAAGGACTCAAGGGTTTATACTTATGTATTCGAGTAAGGATCTAACACCTTTAGGATACACTGATTCGGATTTTCAATCTTGTTTGGATTTGAGAAGATCAACTTTTGGTTTTGTGTTTAATTTGGGAGGTGGTATTACACTTTCAATTTGACAATGGAAGCTGAGTATGTGGCAGTTAGTGATGCCTCAAAAGAAATAGTCTGGCTTCGAAAGTTCCTTAGGGATCTTGAAGTAGTTCCTGGTATGGATAAGCCGGTATCATTGTATTGTAATAACACTGCAGCGATAACTAATGCTAAGGAACTAAGATTTCATAAGAAGAGTAAACATATTCATCAAAAGTATCATATGATAAATGACTTTGTTGAGGGCGGACATGTTGCTGTATTTAAAATTGTATCTGAGGACAACTTAGCTAATCCATTCATGAAGACACTAACTATGAGGGTTTTTGAGAGGCATGTGGAAGCTATGGAGATGCAAGATATCTCACATTTACTTACTTAGTGCAAGTGAGAGATTGTTAAACATGATGCCCTAAGAAGTAAAATGTTGTAATACGTTTTTGGAGACATTTATCAATAAAAAGTTCATTTATTGTTTATATACCAAATGTTATCCTCTTTACGTTCATATTTATTAAATGTATGATAAGCAAACAAAAGTATGAGATTGTCAGACTAAACCTTTGAGAATCATACATATAATGGACAGATTATATGGAATACATGAATCTTAAAAGTGATAATTTAAATCACGAGATCTACAATCGAGGGAATAAAGTTGGGCACATTATTCATACTAAGATTATTATGTTGTCTACATCCTTAATAAGAGATGGCTTGTCTTGGTCATTGAGTGGGACTCCATGAGTAGAAATATTGGTACATTGTCATAGGTGACGAAGAATTGGATCGGGACATAAAGTTGAATTGATTTAGATTAATAATTCAGTTTGTGCAAATCAATTCACTTTAGACAATCATATGTGTTGTGTCTTAATCTTGAAATGACCAATAGGCCCATACTCTTGACTTGTGTCTTTTATGTACTAAAGGATGACATCTTGACTTTATGATGATACGCATATTAGTACATTGGAGGCATGACTTTTGTTTATATAGAATTATTATTCATAGATATAGAATCCATAACTCTTTTGTAGAGTTGATGATATTCTCTTATATGCGTTATCCTGTAATTGAAATACTAGAGCGCTAAACCATTTGGATGCATAAGTATAATCAAATGGTATATGTCTTTGGATAGTAAGTTTTTCAATAGTGAGATAAAGGAGCATAATATAAAAATAATTGGGAAGATAAAATAGAATTTGTCCTTAAGCCAATTATGAATATTCTATGGGGATATGACATACTATGATATATCATGGATGCTTATCTTACTTGAAGCTTTGTAATTTTTTATATAGTTTGAGAGTGCAGCTTTAAGCTTTTAGTGGAGTAGCATTAGAGTTGATAATTATAAAATATGTATTTTATAATTATAGGAGCTTGAACTATCTAAGTCCATCAAGTCCCTTTTGTTAGCTTATAATAAATCCTATAATGATACGGTGTGCTTTTTCAACAAATTGGTGACTTATGTGAAATTATTAGATTGGCTAAAATTCAATAGGGTTAGATAATTCATATGTGTTTTTCTATTTAATTAATTTTATGAATTAATTCAAGATAAACATGTTGAATTATTGTGATAATATTTTATTTTCTATGAGATTATCTAGATATGATTGTTTTGATCAGATAACTTTTCTATTGGGTTATCTAAATTAAAATTGAGGCTCTATCTAAGAATCTTGGTTGGGAAATAAAATATTCTTAGGAATCATATTATCACGAGTTCGGTAGGCCGATCTGCTAGTTCGGCCTTCCAATGGAGTAAGTCGGCAGGCCGATGAGAAAGTTTGGACTGTCGATCTAACAATAATCTGTTTACCCATTTCAGACATGATTTTCATTAGAAGTTGATTCAGATTTGAATTTTGAGGCCTTATCTGATCATGATTAGCCCCAGGTCTGACCTCTATAAATAGGGATGAGTTTTTTAAATTATTCAAATCAGTTGAGAAGTGCAGAGCAAGTGTTCTAGTTTAAGAAACTCTAAAACTCCCTGAGAGTTATTATTCGCAATCAAGAACCTTAGCTCTAGGTCTTCTCAATTGGTTAGAAGAAGAGTCACTAGATGAAGAGCTATACGACGTGTGACCACTCACACTTCGATTGTGGATAGAGAATAGAAAAGAAGACCAGTTAGTTAAGGCTTTTCTAGAACGTTCTTCTCTTCACTGATTGCTAGTGCTCTTCGGTGTACAAAAGGTTAGTAAGATCTGTCATTAATTTATGTATATAGCATATTAAACTTGTGTTTTAGAAAGTACTATGATTTAAATTTTTAAAATTCCATTGTGTACTCATTTGTCCAACAAGAGTCCAATAGGTCATATTGTCATACAACGCTTTCCTACTTATTGTTTTGCAATAGGTACGGCTGGGAATTTGGGTCACGATATAATAACACGACATGAATTCGACACAAACAAGTATGGGTTAGGGTTGATAAAATAGGGTGCAGGTTAGAATTGGATCGAACTCGTTTGATATGAAAAAATTTCAGGTTGTGTTTGGGTTTAACTTATCAACCTGATTTCAACCTGCTGACTTGTGAGTAGGACGCATTTTTTTGTTTTTCATATAAAGTTAAACGAATGAAGTTGTAAGAGAAAAAGCCCAGCCTAAGTTTACATTCAAATAAGAATTACAACCGAACATCTAATAAAACCTAAAAGTTCACTTTCACATAAATAAAACATCCTGAGACACACACACTTTTTTTTTTTTTTTTGTTGCCATTACTCTTCATCTTTATTGTTCAGCTCTCACTTTCCCTCAAGCAAAACAAAGCAACCTAACCCACCTTTTTTTTGCCACTGTACCGTTCATTTTGATTCTTCAACTCTCTATCTAAATCACATCCTTAGGAGTTTTATAATTGCTGCATTTTTTGTTAGCTAGTCTCTTGCTCGTCTCTGAAATTTGCAACATTAACCTTGCCCTTAACTCATCCTCCATCGTCTACTACTACTTCTACTCTGTCTTCTACAACTTTTCAATCGCGATCTCACTTTATACATAGCTGCCTTTTGGTTATGTAGAGTTGCTAATCAATTTTTTTTAATGTTCGTTTATTGCTCTGAGTATATTGTTATCTAATTTTTGTTGTTGAGAATTATAGATAGTATTTGTTTGATTTACTTATGTTAAAGACTATTATTCAATCTTTCATTCTTTGATTGGCTGTTAAAACTTCATAAAAGCAGGTTGTATAGGTCGGGTCATGTCAACTCGTCAATCGAACAGGTCATGTCTGTGTTAGACATTTTTTGGCCTGTCAGGTCACAGGTCGAGTTCGGGTTAGCATGTTCGCCGTTTCAATAGGGGCTTAACCCGACACAAACCCAACCTATTGACTCGAATTGTCGACTTTAGCAATAGGTATGTATTTGATTAATTTATAATATATCTCATGCTTCATAAATTCTTAGTAAAATTAAACAATTTAATTTACTAAGGTTTTAAAAATGATTTTAAGCTTCCCATGATTTTAAAGTTTTTAGGATCACATCTATTGCAAATAAAATTTAATCTCATTAAATTTTGAGTAGCACAAATTAACATTATGCACAAAACACTTTTATTATAATGAATATATGCATTCGAATGCATATCATGTGATAATAAATTCAATAGGCACATTTTATCCTATATGGCATGCTATATATGCATGGACATAGCATAACCATTACCAGACATAACATAAAAGAATATGCAACTAGTAATTGAAACATAATTTGATGGGTTCCGTAGTTAATTAAATTACAATCCAATTGAATAAATTAAATAAATTCATAATCTATTTAATATTCAAAGTCTTCATGCTTGATCTAGGTTGTCTTCAGGCATCGGAGGACTCATCGGATGGGGCGGCATCATATCCCATAAGGCATATAAGTTTATGAACAATCCATAACCCCATTGGTTAACTAAAGTAATCCTAAGGGATACTATTGCATTCTGGCCAGCCACTAAACAACTAGCCTATGCCTGTAAGTCAGCCTCTAGTTAACTGTAGGTATCCCAATGGTTTACAAGCTGCAACAGTTGCAATCCTTGTTTGGGTTACTGCAGGTAACCTAGTGGATTACAGATTAGGCTGCAACAGCTAAAGCCCATGTGCAATGTTCTCTTTGTTGTGGTCTTACCATGACTATGTTGTTTTTAACACTGTCTTCAATTTGCTAGGTCTTGGGTCTTCTATTAATTACAAGAATAATAAATTTTACATATAATCCCTAATTATTTACAAATTGATCTAATCAATTAAAATATGAATGAGGAGATTCGAGAAACTATATATTTAATGACCAAACTTGTTATCCATACATTCATCACGTGAATAAAATATAAACATCCACATAGAAACATACATCATATGCATAGTGCCCACTATTAAAATTATATATTAATTGATCATCTCATAATCATATTTTAATTAATATAGGCTATAGTCGGCTCTAATGCCAATTGTTCATTTTGAAAAAACCGAAATCAATGAAAACAGCGAAAGTAGTAGAACCATATGTAATAAAAATTTTCATGCCAAACTTGATAGTTATATTAATTAACAGAGCCTTAATATATTAAATATCGAGAATAAAAATTTTACCGTCGTCCGATTAGGTAGATAATTTGATCTCTCAAAAAAATTATTTTTCTTTGATCCCACAAGTCTTCCGTGCCTAGTCTCTAGTTGTATGAATGGATATGTGGGCTTTGAGCATTTAGGAATGAAACATATACTCATACTTTTAAGACCATACTTGTTCTCAACACATGACTAACCAAGGGATGGCTATGGAGAACACTTCTATCTAGGTTTTCTTTCTCTAAAACTGAATAGGAGAGTTAGAAATGGAATAGATGAATTGGGATGATCATTTGCACTCCTTAAGCATCTATTTATAGATGCTAGGATTGCTTAACCTTCCATAAAAAGATTTCTTCTCATTCTTGAAGAAGCATGCTTCTAAGAGAAGTCTTTTAGGAGAAGTTTGCTTCTATGAGAAGCCTTTGACTCCTTCCAAGAGAAGTTATCTAATTATATCCTATTTTAAATATGTAAATAAACTATTTTATTCAAAATATTTTTAATTTAAAATAGGAATTTCATCAAACTAGAAAACTACATGTCACAGTATGATCTCATGGCACCATATCATCAAATTAAATGATCACATTATTTAATTTTTAAAATATGTATTCATTCGTTACACGTAAGTTCAAACAATTTACGAAGATGGTATGGAGAACTATGGACATAATTTTAGGCTCCAATAAAATTAATAATTAATTAACAACTTAATTAAAATATCAATCTTACTAATTCCAAAATTACTCTACTAAAAATTTGAAATTGTACTCTTGAAGTTATAATTATAATTTATTAAAAGAATTGAATCATCAATTGATGTAGTCATTGCATATAAATTGATTCTCAATAAATAATTTATAATTAGAGCTACATAAAATTCGTTAACCTCTCTAATTACTTTTTTTATCTTTGAGTGCCCTTGATTCTCTAATGAATAATAAATTCATGAACTTTATCATGAATTTGAGCACTCATATTATTCAAGACCTGATTCAACACTGAAGAGAATTATTTATTTACTTCTCGTAAGGAAGGAATTGATCCCATATTATAATATTAACATTCCTGACTACTTACTTTATTATGCCCCCAAAATATAAGAGATATGATTAGATTCTTAAATTCATACCTAGTAAATCAAAATACATAATTCCATAAATAGGAGTCTGCTAATAACTCAGGATTAAGATTATCTTATATATATCAATCGTTTGATATGATTAGAACTTGCTATATCTTAGTGGAAATTATTTAGCTATTCATATCATATCATGTTCCAATCCTACATAATCATATTATGTACAGTGTACTCATTTAATGATTCACTACATTAATGATTTGAATAAAAGATCGTTCCATTCTTAATAGAAATGACCTAAACTATAAACACTCAATTAAAGATTTCATACTTTAATTGAATAATTAATCATAATGATTAATTATATATATTTATTATTTTAATTCTCATATTTAAATATTGTCATCCTGTATATAACACTTATATACAATATTTAAGGTTACATAAATAATTATGAAATTTTAATGATATTCATAAAGTATTCAAAATATATGCACATAAGCATAATGAAAATTCACTTTATTTATTTATTTATAAATATGCTTACTTATAATTATTTATATGACCATAAATATTGTATATAAATGTTATATATAAGAGTATAATATTTAAAGAAGAGAATTAAAATGATAAGTAATATATAAATAATTATTCAATTAATTATGTCATTAAAGAAAGGAAACTTTAATTGAGCTTTATTAGTGAGGTCATTTCCATTAAAAATGGAATAGTTTGATCCGAACTGTTAATATAGCAAGTTATTAAGTGAATGCACTATGCATAATGAGATTATGTAAGATTGAGATACAATGTGATATGAGCAACTAAATAATTTCCGTTGAAAAATAGTAAATTCTAATGAAGTCGAACAATGGTCATATATAAGATAATTTTAATTCTGAGGTATTAGCATACCTTTGTTTATGGATTTGTGTCTTTTGATTTAGTTGGTATAAATTCAAGTATATAATCTTATTTCTTGTATTTTGGAGATGTAATGAAGTAAGTAGTTAGGAATATTAATATTACAAAATAGAATCTATTCATTCTCTAATGAGAGGCAGTTAAATAATTCTCTTGAGTATTGATTTAGGACTTGAATAATATAAGTGCTCAATTCATGATTAAGTTCATAAATTTATTATTCATTAGAGAATAAGTAACACTCAAGGATAAATAAATAATTAAAGAGATTAATGAATTTTACCTAACTCTGATTATGAAATATTTATGGTGGATCAATTTATGTGTGTTGATTATATCAAGTAAACGACTTTAAAATATGAGTAATTATATCTATAATTTCAAGAGTGTAATTTTAAGTTTTTAATGGAATAATATTGGAAACAATAAAATAGTAATATATTAATTAAAGAGTTTAATTAATTTAGTGATTTTATTGAAGCTTGAAATTATGGGTCCGTTAGTCCTCTTGCCATCCTCGTAAATATTATTTAGACAAGTGGAATTATCGGTTTAATTAATTAATTAATTTAGAATTATGAAATTCTAAATTAAATATCACTCAAAATAAATTAATTATGAATTAATTTATGGTTATTAAATAATGAGATTATCTAATATTAAATAAATAATAATTTAAGTTTGGAAGGTGCATAGTGTGTGTGTGGCATGTATTAACATAGGGAAGGATTTCTTATGCAGTTCAAGATTTGTTCACCATGTTTCATTTTCTAAAAGTTTTCTAATTTCTGATAAATGTGATTTTAATTGAAAATTATAAATTTGGAAACAAACCAGATTGGGTAACAAGTAATTTTTTTTCTCATTCTTTCCTCTCATTAGCACCACATACATATAGAATAGCTTTATGTGTGATGCCTACTTAAGATAAGGAAAGAGAATATTACTTCTTTTATTTTAATTAAATATGTTATATTTAAAATTAAAATAATAGAAGCTTCTAGAATTAATTAAGTCTCACGTTCTCTATAAATAGACCTTTTTTATTCATTCTATACATAATTGAGAGTCTTAGTGAGACTGCCAAAATTCTACCAAGAAACCCTAAGGCAGGTGTGTCGAGTGAGAGAAAGAGAGAAAGAGAGTTCTTCAGTCGTAGTCTTTGCTGATACGCTAAGATTAATGGGAGAGAAAGGTGAGTGATCATATAGTAAATCCAATTCCGTCTATGCCAACACATACATTTGATTGTGGCCACAAATTAGGTGAGGAAGACGCTGGTGTCATAGAGAACAATTCCCGTAAAAGATCTTCAATTTAGTTGCTTCATTCGAGTAAGCATAAACATGTAAATACATATTTATTAAGCATTAAATTTATATATTCTATGGCATTGTTTTATAAAAGCTTATGAAAATTTTTATTATATATGTTCTACACCTTTTCCATGTTTTTGCATGTTTTATCTAAAAAAATTCTAAAAAACCAACACAAACATCATAAAAAAATAGTAATTTTTTCTCTCTTTTATTTTTTGGTTCCCTCTTAGCAAAAATAGTGAAAAAGTTGTTATCTTTAACATATATAAAAGTCTCTATGTGCAAGCCGTTCTCCTCTTGACATGTGCTTACCCGTTCCATTTTGTCTTTCTTTTTTTTTCACTACGTCTTCTTCTTTTTTGTTTCTATTCTTTTTCTTCATTTTCTCTTTCATTTTTTGAGATCTTTGTCTTCCTTCTTTGTCACCTTTTTTACTTCTTTTCTTCTCACATCTTTTTCTCCTTTTTTTTTCCCGTTTCTCTTCTATTTCTTCATTTTCTTCTTCATTTTCCACGATATTCTTCTTCTTCCTCTTTATTTTCCTTTCATTTTAGTTTTTATTTTTAATTTTTTTCTCCTACATATTTTTATGTTGTTGATTTTTTGGGGTTATGCTACAAATTTATGGGGTTTTGATTATGAGTTTGAAAAGAGTGATGGAGATGTCGATCGAGAGGACAAAAGGAATGGAAAGTCTAAGGTTTCCATTTCGTTCTTTTGTCTATTCTCTTCTCATCTTTATGTCATCTTCTTATTCATTTTTGTTCTTTTTCTTTATTTTCACTTTCATTTTGTGTCATGTTATTATACTTTTTTCACTTTCATTTTCATTTTTATTTTTATTTTGCTTCTGGTAGTCTTATATTTAAGGGTGTTCACAGATTGAATTTTGCAGCTTTAAGGTTAATCTGCAATCCAAAACCTTTGGATTGAGAAAATCCCAATCTACAATCCGATTTAAAACCTTCAAATTAGAAAAATCTCATCCTGCAAGCCTTTCCAAAATCTTCATATTGGATTTATAGATTTGCAAATCGAGTTATGATTTAAAAAAATAAAAAATATTATTTTTTACTAAACAAGAACTTCTTAAAATAGCCTAAAATAGCGAGATCAAAACAACAAAACAGCAGCATTAATTACAAAGGAAAAGAGAATTGTGTTATGACTTATGAGACATTATTGGGTTGGGTCTTTTTTCTTAGGGAGGGCTAAGCCTTTTTAATACAAATTGTGTTACCATCAACGATAATAATTTTGCTTGGCAAGGATGAGAAAATGTTAACAAAAAGGTTTTTGTAGAAAAAACAAAATTTTTATGTAAATATATAATATTAAAATTATAATATATATATATATATATATATATAGTTTGGGGTTGATAGATTGGATAGATTTATAATTCTTTAATCCATAATTTGATCTAAAGTTATCAAATTGGGATTTTTTTTTTATTCGAAATCGATCCAAAACTCTTCGGAATTTAATCCAGAACCTTTGAATTAGATTAAATAGGCTAAATCTCACGGATTTACGAATTTCATAAACACCCTTGCCTATGTGGACAAGTTGCAGTTTCTTCTTTCATTTTTATTATTTCTTATTTTTTTTGCTTCTGGGTATTTCTTATATTGCCATTCATAGGGTTTCTGCTGCAAATCCACGTGGGCTTTGATCATAGGTCGGGGAAGAGAGATGGAGATATCAATTGAATGGAATGAACTACGACATACGGAGTAGAATATCTAAGGTACCCATTTGGAATTGCTTGACTTCAGTTTCTCTATCTTGCAGTTTGTTTTTCTTTTCCTTTTTTCCTCTTACTTTAAGTCTGTTTTTTAATCTTGACTTCTGGTTTCAGAAAAAAAATTGTGTTCTTCTTTGATACTTCTCTTTCTTATATAGCTTGCACGTCAACTATTGGGGAAGTAAATCATAATGAATCATATATACCGGTTGATGGGAGGAGGAAGAAAGCTAATTACTTGAAACATAGGCAAGAGAACGTTTGTGAAACTAACACAAATTTTTTTTTTTTTGGTTTTATTTCCTTATTTGTTTTACATCTAAGCTGTATAAAGGAAGTGAAACTAATGATCTGCAGAATCGTTTTGGACATTAGCATGCACATCTTTCCATGCTCCGTAAGCATTTCTGATAGGTTCATAAAACTGGCTTATCCATTGGAAAAGCATAAGCTACAGTTTAGTCAAAGGTTAAGAAAAGCAAGGCCATAAATTGAAAATACAAAGGCACCGTTTATCAACTGTATTGTTTTTATAAGATAAAGTTTATGGTAAAGTGGCTTCTTGAGTTTGCATTAACATTTGACTTCTTTTCAAATGGAATCTAAAAGGCACTCTCAAATTCCTTTCTTTTTTATTTTCTTATTCTTTTTTTTTTCCCATGATATTCGTATGTTAAGACCGTTAATTTTTCGTATCCGGGTACCTTTGCTACAACATTCCTAATGCATCTAGAAGTTATGGGCCATGAGTTGCAGTTCTCTCACAGTCTCATGTATGTTTAATTCTGCTTAGACAATGTGTTTGAGATTTTATATTTCATTCTCGAAGAACCTATAACTTTCTTAGAAAAAACCAAATGGCTGCTTAGTGGTGAAATTTTTGAGAGTTATTTTATCTAGCATATCTCTCAATGACTTCCATTTCATGACCATGGAGAATTTGTTAGGATTTCAATTCCAAGCATTTTCGCACTAATATTTGAAATGCATCACCTTTATTTGCCAAAATTCTGGTAATAGAACTCCTCGCCCATATATAGTCTTGCAATATATGTTTTCCTCTATTTTGGCTTCAAAAGCTCATAAATAAATAGAAATAGCGAGGACATAGAATACGCAGAGTAGTAAAGGAAGAGAAAAGTATTCTGTTTGTGGAATAGCTCAGATAGTCTCAGCAAAGGAATTTCATTGCTATATACAATTGTGTAAAGTTTCTGTACAGTGCAATGGGTACAATTACATCAATGACCATACACGTGTCATCGCAAGAAATCTTTGTGCAAAGAGTATTTTGATCTCGACTATGCGTTTCAACATAGCTCATAACTGGATCTTATCTTTATTTCTTAATCATTGTCACATTTTTAAAGGAAAGGAATTTTAGAAGGGAAATGTTTAGCTCATAAACTGAAAGCAAAATGTTTATCGCATTTGGAGCAGGATATGGAGTAGCTGGGTTCGATAAGTTTACTTGCCTCTCTCTCTCAACGAAACTCCATTTTGGTAAGTTATTTTTTGCTTTGAAAACTGGACTTCTTTATCTTGTCTATCTCCCAAAAATTGATTTTTTTTCTAACTAATAGGCCACAAAATTAAAGCGGAAAGAAATTTTCTGAATGCAAGTCTATTAAAAGAAAAAGAGAAAGTAAGAGTCAAATCCGGAAACAGTCAAAAAGCTTCACTAGTTCACAAGTTTTATTTTTATTTAGCACCCATCAATAAACATAAACAGATTGTTACATTAGGAGTTGCCACTTGCCATATTATTACATTAACGTGGGTGGTTGGTTTTCATTATTTGAAGTAGAATCAAGAGTTGATGCTTTTTCATCAAGTGAACAAATTGTTTTGATTGCTAGGAAGAAGTTGTGAGATGAGGAGTTGGTGCTTGAGCCTGGCTTTGATTTTCAGGTATATTATTGTATTTAGCCATATTTTTCGGGTTTGAGATATTTCATCTTGTGCACAAATAGATGCCTTTTGTGTGGTCCTCTTACAACTTTAGTTAATGTATAGTTGTTTTTCCATGACTCATGATTTTTTTTTTTTTTTTTTTTTTTTGCTTTTTACCTATTGTGTAGACATTGTTTGTTGTTGCTTTGTTTTGTTTTGTTTTTTTTGTTTTTATACATTGTTATAATTTTATCACTCTCATTTTAGATTTAGAATTTAAAAACTATTCCACTGATTCTTTACATGTTTGATTTTCTCTCTTAATATTTTCCATTTTTTAGGCTGCCAGTTGCCAGTTCCATTTTTGTAGAAGTTGGCGTGAGAAGATGAAAGTTTTATTGCA
>CAMOHE010025053.1:0-17181 GCA_946598075.1 Artocarpus hirsutus
CTGATTCTAAAATTGATCAATAAATATTCCTCTAAAATTGATCAATTATGGAAAATGACAACATTTACGTAGTACTACATGAATTAGCTATTTCTATAATCCACATTTTGCACAACAGTTTTCAGAAGTTATAATGTATGTACGAGATAAATTAAATAATCCATGGTCACTAGGGTTTTAAATAAGAGAGAAATAATCATGTGTGCAAAGTAAATCTCACTCTCTCCCTCCCTTTCTCTCTCTAGATCAATATTTGTTAATGAATATGATTTTCACATTATTCTAGTAAATACTCCTATTAAGGTATATTAAAATACCTAAAGTACACAGGTGAAAGAAATAAAAGACAAGGCAAAAACAATCTACTATACAAGTACAATAATCCCCCATACAGCTAGCTATAGCTCATGTAATATTATGCTACGTCACCGTAACGTATTTTTTCCCCATTTTCTTTTCCAATAGAATGAAAAGTTAAAAGGAAAAATATATATAAGAAAAAAAAAGAAAAAGAACTCTTGTAGAAATTTATAATGATCAACTCCCAAAGTCTCTTACTGAGAAAGAAGCAGTGGTGGTGGCAGGAGTCTTCTCCGGCATGTTCCCAGCGTGTCGTAGCCCCAAAGTGAGCGACACATCACCTCCACCGCCACCGCCAGCGGTGGTCCCAAAACCTATGAGGGCAGAGCCAATGCCACTATTGTCAGGTCCAACAGCAAAACCAACATTGTTGTGGTTATTTCCCGCGGTGGTCCCGAACGGACACGTGTCGTCCATAGTCGGCGGCATTGGCCCCATGAGGTGGTCCGACGGCGAGGCCAAGGTGGTGGGATGATGAATCATATGGTGGTGGTGGAGATGATGATGCCTAATTGCTTGGTTTTCCGAGAAGGGTAATTGTTGCCTATTGATTACGACAAGTGAAGGGTCGTTTTCAAGCGCATTGAAATCGGATCTCTTGCCTGTTGGCGTAGTAGTTGTTGATGTTGTTGTTGCGGGCAATGCTGATGATGATGATGCTGCGGAGGCTGCTGATGAGGATGCTGTCCCTGGCGGTGGTGGTGCAGTAGCAGTAGGGGCTGCAGCAGCAGAAGCATTGGGCGTTGGATTTTGTGCAAGATGTTGCTGCTGGTTCTGGTGATGCCCACTAGTGCTGTTGTGTTGGGCGTTGGTCCTTATAATCACATTGTTGTTGTTGTTGGTGTTGGTGTTGGTGTTGTTTTCTGATGATCTGGTCTCTTGATTATTATTGTTTTTATTATTATTAGTGGTGGTAGTAGTGGTATGATCTTCTGAAGTCACGTCTTCCTCTTTGGCCTCTTGTTGGTACATCTCCTCCACCATGGGTTTCCACAACCGGACCCTGGCATTTATGAACCAGTTTGAAACCTGCACATATAATTACATGACGGTATTATTAATATCTCACACATATTAATTAACATGTATATATATATATATATATATATATATATATTTAGAACCCATTATCTGTTTTTTTTAAGAGAGAAAAATCCACATCTACATGAACTAATAATTTTTTTTTGTAAGAAAAAAATTCTGTAAAAAAGAAAAGAAAAAGGTCTTAAAAACTAGAAAATAAAAAGGCATAAGAATGATAATAGTAAAAGTAAAAATTAATGTAAACAAATCAAAATAAAAAATAAATCCGCCTAGAAACCACCTAGGAGAAAAGTTGATTTTCTCATTTTAAAACCTTTCCCTCCACCTGCTGTAAGCTTTTAGGGTGAATTTTTCTTCTCTAGGTTGTTGTTCAACTTTTTTCTAAAAATAAGGTCTGTTAATTTTTCTCAATAATCAGAAGAAACAATTTCAATATATACATGAACAAATAAAATTGTACTCAAACCTATACTAGGAAAATAGTTTATAGAAACCAGAACTTAGTGCCTAAGTCAATAAAGAACCATTGCTGTGCTAAACAATGGAAGGCAACTTTTCATTTCAACGTGTTTATTTTTTATTTTTACCTATTTGGAGCACAAATGATTCAAAAGCAAACATGGAATGATCAGGCAATCCGCCGCATAACTTTTGTTTTTATGTTATGATAATTACTACAGCTATATGGAAAATTGACTAACCTTCCTGCTAAAAGCTGAATTATTATAATTATAAGTAAAAAGGCTGTTATTATGTGGTCGTCATTCTTTCTTTCCTTCTCCAAATCAAACTGTTTCATCATTTTTCCACCTCAAAAAAAAAAGTACGGATCTAAAAAGTACTTCTTTATAACTTTTAATCAACCAAGGTTACTTGAAAAATGATGCAATTTTATCTTTTTTTGGGTCAATAAATAGTACCACTTGTTCCAGTGTAAGCAGTGAGTAGATACTCGTAATTATTTTTTTTTTCCCACTGATATAAGTAAAATTCTTTCGAAATGACATCTGTTATAGCCTAAAAGAAATACAAAAAACCGTTATCAATAAAGTTACTGAAGTAGTTTTTTTAATCTCGCTCAAGTATTACAAAAAGAAAAAAGGTTAACCCTCCTCGATAAGACCTGCCAACCACTGAGTCATGTCTCTTATACAAGAAAGTAGAAACAAAGAATACAAATTTGTTGGTTTATGCCTTGCTACAAATGGGTTTTGAGTTTTGGCTTTTTAATGAAATTTATATGTCATGTTAAAGGAAAAAAAAAAAAAAGAAGAAGCTACAAATAGGTCTCTATAGACATTACTTCCAGCTTAGAAAAAAAATCTTTATCTGGGGAAACAAACGAAATTAATTATATATAAGACAATAAAGAAATACTACTACTTTACTTTTTTTTTGTTGGCATTAATTAAAGTTATTAATTATTAAAGTAATGAAACAAAAAGAGTTGAACAGTATTCAATGAGCTAATGGAACAGTGAATAAGGACTACGGCATCAATTAAGTAATGACAAGTTTTAAAAACAGTAATACGCCAAGCTTATGGAAAAAACTCGTGAGACAAATACTATTCTCCAAGTACACAAATTTAATTTTCAGTCTTTCGGGTTCCTATCGTGTGGTTGGAGGGTCTCATTTGTTAAGAGAGAGAGAGAGAGAGAGAGAGAGAGAGCGCATGTGGGGGAGCAGAGAAAAAAGATAGAAAGAGAAAGTTAGAGAGAGAGAGAGAGAGAATCAAAGCTGCAAACTCATATGTCTCGTCTCTCATGTACTTAGCACACTGCCCCCCTTCTCTCTTATTTTATTTTATTATTGTCTGTGGCGTTTCCTTCACTGTATCAGAATTTATGTCACTGCGTAGTAGAATCCAAAGAAAAGGTGAAAAAGGAACAGGAAAGCAAATATACAACATTGTCTTTCTCAATCACAAGCACAAGCACAAGCACAAGCATGAAGAAATGAAAAAAAAAAACCCCAAAAGCCAAAACCATGCAACTCCATTAATCTGACCCTCTATTGCATTTTCAATGCTAATTCACTTCATGCAAAATATATATATTACACACACACACATATATATGATATAATATATAACATTTATCAATCAAGTGTACTCATACATATATAACATATATATATATATTTTCAGGTAATATAGATTGTAAGATGATGATGAGAAGAAATGTTAACCTGATTCCTCGATAGACCAGTCTGCCGTGCCAACAGATGTTTATCAGCATCGCTTGGGTACCTGAGAAAGAGACCAGAAAATGACATCAGAGTCCTTGCCCAAAACCGTATAAAGAGACGTCAAAGCTTTCTGTACCCCAGATGGGGTTGAGGCTTTTCTTTCTCTCTCGTTCTCTGTCTCTGTCTCTGTCTCTGTCTCTCTCTCTCTAACTCTCTCTCTCTAACTCTGTGTCTGTGCATGGGCGTGAGAATCTAGGAGCAGAAAAGAAAGATTAGCAAAATCCCCCTCTCGGCTCTATAGCTAGTAATCTAGTAGCTGCACACCCTTTAGTTATAGCCAAAAAAAAAAAAAAAGAAAAGAAAAGAAAAGCAGATCCAACTGCTGTGCACGCTGATCTTCTCTTAATACAACACAATGTGTGTGTGCAGAAAAAAAAAATATATAGTTTAATTAATGCAGCTGATATTTTTTTTGAGCAGCTTTTTTGACTGTCAAAGACAAAGTCCAATAACACACTGCCTTGTATAACTATTCTCTTCTTCTCTCTCTCTTTTTTATAAACATCAACTGCAAAGCTCTTTTTGTTCTTTTACTTGTAACTAATAAAGTTTTCATTATGTATATATCCATCTAGTACCATATTTCCCTATATCATTTCATCATAATTCCCTTTTGGATTTTTTTTTTGATACCTTTTCTTTGGCCTTTTCTATTAGGGAAGTAAGACAAAGTACGTAATATTAAACTTAAAATAGTAATGTTATGCTTTAATATTAGTAACCATGACTACGTACATGGTTTTTTACAGAACGTACTTCTCCTTGAACTAACTGTAATAACTAAATGCATATAGTAAAATGAAATTAAAGAAAAATTCTATAGTAAGATTTAACAAAATACTCTACTAACATTATACAGTTCTTTATTAACTTGTAAGTTTTTATCAGGCAGTGTAAAAAAATGTTTTATTTTTGTCAAAATAATATATGATTTTGAGATTAGTTATATATTTTAGCTTCTTTTTTTTTTTTTTTAAGAGTTGGTTTTCCTTTTGGCAATATGCGAGTTGTCTTGGTGTAGTAATTCAGAACTTCATTCTATTTAACAAATTTAGTGTGAGATTTAGTGTGGGATAACAAAGAAATTAGGTGTCAATCTAATTAGATTGTTCTTTAACGTTGATTATCATTTACTTTAAATAAAGGTCATTTGAAGGTTTAAATCTGTATCTTATCGGTAAGTGTTTATTTTCTTTTTAATCATAGAATTCTACCTTAAGAGAGAGAAAGGAAAAAAGATCGTACGGATGAAGAAAATGCTCAAAGAGCCAGGCTCGCAAAATGTTGACAGAACGTTCAGGCAAGCCTCGTTGTGGTCTCCAAGCTTCTTGTTCCATCATCCCAATGGATTGGAAGGCTCTTTGCTGCCTCAAACTCGCCTCAAGCAGCTTCAGCCTCGGAGTTTCCCCTTTTGTTATCCCGGAGCTTCCCACCCCGTCTTTCTCTCCCAAAAGCTCGCAGCTGTGCTTAAGCTGCGCAGTTATGGTATCCTTTAGGCATCGGAAATGCCGCGACATGGCCTTTTGCGCTAGGGCGGTGTATGGCACCGCCGCTCCAAACCCCATCACTAGGTCAAACGAGTTCACAACCATCTGCATTTGCTCGCAGTAATGGTTGTATCTTCTATCCACCTGAGAATTAAAAAGAAATAATTAGCAATTATAAAAATAAAATTAAATGTCACACACACAAAAAAAGAAAGTTTCTTTAATGCGGCTAAAAATGGTGTTTTTGAATTATGGTATAATCACAAGTAGCATTATTATTACGTCATGGCGGATTTCCTGTATAATTTAAGGATTTTTATTGGGTTGAAAGAGAGAATAGTGAGATCAGTTGGAGAAAGCAACGTGCCAGCAGAAAACGTTGATGGACTGATAAAATGTCTAAATCATTTCATATATACCAGAGAAAGAAAGAAAAAATAAAAAATAAAAACAACAACAACAATAATAATAATAACAAACATGGGATACACATACGCACATATGTGTGTGTGTGTGTGTGTATATATATATATATATATGGATATGTCGATTTCAGGGGTAAGTTAATTGGAGAGGAAATAATAATAAGAAGTTGAGGAGAGAGTCAAAGAGGGCCAATCGTTGATCCTAGCACTTTGAGGATTTTCATAAGCCTTGGTTCAGTTGTATATATAAGTGTGGGGGACTTTAATGTTGCTCTTAAAGGGAAACCTAAAGTAGAGAATAAATGCTTGAAATAAAGCCTGGTAGAGAGAGAAATAATTGTTAATTTGAAGCGAGAATATCCATGGCGTCAATTTTTTTTTTAATTTTTTCCTGGGTTTCTTCCAATACAGCCAACAGGCTAGAAAAGAGAATAGAAGAGAAAAAAGGGGAACAAAAGAGAAAAAAAAAAAAAAACTCTCCTCTCAAAGGTCAACTGCCATATTATAATATAGTTTATAAGCTTTCCTTGCATTATTATTACTACGATGGGTATGAATCACTTAAGGTCATTGGGAATCCGTAACTTCTTCATACGTAATGTGGTGTGATAATTATACATACATATAACATATATATATATATATATATGGTCTATCTTCCCAATTAGGAGGACCATCTTATAGATTCTCACTGGACGCATATTCCTAATAGTAGTCTCTAACGTTTTTCACACGAAACTGCAACTCATAACCCTTTATACCTTAGCCCCTCCACCGTCTAATATAATATAATCTCTACAAAAAAAAAAAAAAAGAATAAAAAATGGGTTTATAATTAATCAAAGGCTATACACGCCATTGAGGGACAGAAGCCGGCTTTTCCCTATTGTGACGGTCTTTTTTTATTTGCAATAACTGGTCGGAAATTTCTGTTTCTTGTTGTTGTTTTTTGTCACGAGAAAAAAATAATAATAATATTACCGGTTCTTTGACTCTTGAAGGAGAGAGAAGGGTAATTGAGAGAAAAGAAATTAGATTGGTAGAGAGAGAGGAAGATTACATGCCTCATCAAGCATAGACAACAGTTTGACCTTCCTTCTTTGATGCTCAATCCTATCGGAGGCGGACAATGGAGGGACAACGACATCCTTCGACGATGACGAAGAGCCGCCGCCGCCGCCCCTTGAGCTAGGGTTTATGTTGTTGTTATTGTTGTTTTTGCCGAACTTGTTCTTCTTGAAATGACCTCTTCCAACGCTGCAAAATTCCTCCAACAATTCTTTAGCGGCTTTGACATACTTGGAGTTTCTCAAGACGTTGACTACTCCCAAGGACGATCCGTACCCCATGTGAACGTGCTGGTGGTGGTGGTGGTTTGGAGCCGTCATTACGCCACCGCCACCGTGTCCGATTCCGAATCCCTTGTACGCGAATTGTTCGGTGGAATTCGACCCGCCAAGAGCTGTAGGCGCACCGTAGAACAACATCCCGGAGTTCCCGGCCATGTTGCGGAACTCGTCAGCCTTGGCGGCTTCCAAGGGTTGCAAGGAGGAATTGAGGGAGAGAGAAAGGGTTTGGCTCTCGACGACACCGCCACCGATATCGGCTGCCGTGGCGGCGGCTGCTGCTGCTCCTTCTCCTCCTGCGCCGCCCTCGGAGACCCATGCGAATTGACCAAAAGGCCCTCCTCCGCCTGCTGAATTAGTACTTGAGGGGTGTGTGAAAGGTTGGAGAGAAGGGGAAGGGTTTGGGAGGAGCATGTGGAGTGTGTTGGAGGATGAAGTTGCGGCGGCGGGAGGAGAAGGCGATCTCGGCGGAGGATTCATTAGGAAAAGCTGCATGGCTGCGGCCGAGTCCGCATTAATGCCCGAAATCTGATGGTGGTGGTGATGATGTGGATGATGCTGATGATGATGAGCGGCTATGGTATTGTCACGGCCGCCACTTTGATGTTGTCGTCCACCACCGCCACCAGACCACTCGTTCCCCGCTGGAGGAGGCTGCAGCGGCTGTCTCATCTGCTGATGCTGCTGCTCCAACAATTCAGCGGCGGACGAGCCGCCGTGGGGGAAACCGAACATCTCGGACAGCATCCCGGCAGTCTCGTAGACCGGTAGGGCACTGGATTCGACGTCCTCATCGATGCCAACCAATGGCGGGGCTGGAGGCGGGGCATCGAAGCCTTGCACCCGGAGCTTCTCCCTCCGGATCTGCTGCGCTATGTGGTGCTGGTGGCTATGGTGGTGGTCATGATGAGCTGCTGCAGCAGCCGCCGCCGCCGATCTCTCGAAGCCATTCGAGAAGGTGCTGAAGATGTTTGCTGCCTGGTGGTAGTCCTGCTGGGACATAGAATTATTGGGAATTGAGTGGTGAAACCTGGAGTTGGATGTGAAGATTTGTGAAAATGGGGGTGTTGCTATTCCCATATCAAGCTCTTTGTCGTCTTGATCATCACCATCATAGATATCATCACCATGATCTCCTTTTTCCCCTTCACTTCCTCAATTCTTCACCTAATCACTGTTCAATTCAGTGTAGATCGATCGGTTAGAAACAACACCAGACACAAAAAAGAATTATAAACCCATTATCGTGCAGTTTGTGTTTGCTCACTATGAATATTGTACTATACCCACAAAAAAAAGTGATATATATCAGTGCGGAAAATTAAGAAAAGAAGAAGAAAATTAAAAAAAGGGAAGAAAATTTATTATGAAGTGGGTTTTTTTTTTTTTTTTTGGAGTTAGCTTTTTCGAATTTTTTATTTACCTGCCTTTATCACTTTCAGCTTTGTTCATCCTGTGTGTTTATATATATATATATATATATGTCTTTATATATATACCTCTTGAAGTTGCAGAGTATGAAAGGACTAAAAGCTCTCAGACATCGTTTTCTCTTCTGTGGAATTGAAAGCTCTTGAATTCTCTCTCTATATATGTTGTGTCGTCGCTCAGTCTGTCGTCTCTTTCTTTCTCTTTCTCTCCTTTTCTTTTAAATTTCTCTTTGTTGCTCTCTTTGCGCAGTGAGTGTTTTTGCAATCAACTTCTGGAAAAAGAAGTTACAAATATAAAATAAAAATGGAGGCCTTGGCTTTGATATCTCTCTCAAACCAACAAACGCCCAAATAGAGAGAGAGAGGAGAGAGAAGCAGTCGCTATTAATCTTCTTCTTCACATACCCTCTTTCCTCACCATTATTATATATTTTCTTTTTTATTATTATTGTCCCATGTAGAAAAATACTAATATTATTCGAAAATTGAATTTTTTTTTTACTTTTTTAATAAAAAAATTTCATAGACTTTTCACTAAATGACACTAATGACCTCAGATATAAAGCACAATAAGTCAAGTGCTTCTTTTTTGGTCGTGAAAAATATGGGTTTTTTATTCCATTAAAATAAAATGTTGATTGTGAAAATCATTTTACATTTTTTTTTTCCAATTCGCAATACGTTTTACAATCTTATGGATATATTCAGTACTTTGCTATGCTAGAAAAAAAAAAAAAAAGGTTAATGAACGAAATATACAATAGCACTTCAAAAATGTCGGTTATAATTGTCATTTTATGTGAGGCTTTTGGAAACCAACGCAAACTAAGGAATAAAATAAAGATAAGGTCAGTATAAAGTCATCTCAATGATCCACACAACCACCATCCTTCTCCCATGAGTCAAAATGACCATGATGCCCATGCCAATCATTCTTATGAATTTGAAATACTACAAAAGTTGGTGCGGGCATTTTAGTCAATTCGAGACGATCGTTATAACACATTAATAAACAAAACTACGGTGAAGATAGACCGAAAAATATGATGGAAAAAGAAAAATAAAAGGTTTGTGTAGGGGGGAGAGGGAGGGGGAGAGAGAGAGACAGAGAGAGAGATCATATAAGGTTTGAAAGCCACACATAACCGCTTTATATTGGTTTGGGCAAATGTCAAGATGAGCATGTTCCTATTACCCTTTTTGTACGTCCTTTGATTTTACAGATGTTTTTCTGCTTTCTACCTTTCGGTTGTGTTGGTTTTTCTCATTGTTTTTCTGTCATGCTACTCATAATAACACAAGTTCTTTTTCACCCACACATGCATGCCATCGAAACCGTCCTACACAAGCATAATTTTTATGAAAGAAAACACTGTAATAAAAAGTTTAAACCGTGGTTTGAATTGGCTGTGAACAAACGGCATACTAATTTATACATGTTTAGATATATAATTACGTATGTGTATGCAAGCAACTAATTAATTAATTTGCTTTCTTTTAGGTTGTGACTTTCGACTTTTGTTGTTAGCTAGATTAATTATTCGGTTATATGACATGTTAATAATTGATCATGGAGAGGTATTCAATCATAATCTGAAATTACATATTAGAGATAAGAAAGATGCATAAAGGTAGATATTGTGAAGATTTCTGTCAACTTTGTTAAATTTGAATGGTAGCTGCTGGGTAAGATGGCTAGCTAGCATAACTTTTTCCCTTAAAAAAAAAAAAAGAGAACAAAGAAAAAGCTTTTGCAGATATCTAGAATTAATTCCCATGTTAGATTGATGTAAAATATGAAACCTAGTTTGTTAAAACTGTTATTGATACAAAAACTCAATTTGATATATATTTAACATGATGAATGCAAGAGGAGTTATCGGCAAAACATGAAATTGATGTCGGTTTTCCATGTAAGAATTACTTTACATATTGGGTTTTTGCTTGGCGGTGATTCTGAAAATTGTTTTGCTTTTACTATCTAAAAGTTGTTTTTGAAAGTGATTAGACAACATCTTAAAAGAAATTTAATCCTCTAAAAGTGCTTTTAATAAACAAATTTGTGATTCTAGAAAAATCTTCTAACAAGACTTTAAAACTTACATTAAATATTGAATGACTTAAAAAATTATAAGTATCTTTATTAGCCTCATTAGTATATTTATTAGAGAAAATGTAGAAAAAATGTGGGCCCAAATACTAATTAAAAAGCTATAGCTTTGTTAAGGAAATTGTAGAATATCCAGATCTACAACTTTGCCTAATTATTATTATTATTTTTTTACAAAATTAAAATAAAAGTAAAAAGGCTCATAATATGCTTCTTTTCATTATTACTTAATTGCATTGTTAAGATTATAAAAGACGTATGAAAGAAGAGTTGAAACTTATAGTTTTAATTGTAAATAGTATAAAGCTTTGCTATACTATAGTAAAAAGTAAGAGTGAACTACAATATAAACATTTCAAATGAAATAATTCTTAAAGTTCAAACTCTCAATTCTAACTCTTTTGTCAAAAACTTTTGTATTTTTTCTCCCTCAGTAAAATAAAAAAGGGAAACTCTTTCATAAGAGGGCTTACAGCACATACCAAAAATTGATGCCCAATAAACTCCTCCTATCCCACATTGGCCAATTCCCCACTTAAAATATTAAATAGAAAGTTACAAAAGTTAAATAAAAGAATTGGAAGGGTACTGACGCAAAACCAACTAGCTAGAAAGGCATGATTAAAAACTCAACCTAATTAGAAGAAAAACATGAATCGGTACAAGATTTAGAGTCCGAAGAGATTTACTTTCCCGCTATTAAATCAAAAGAAAAAAAAAATGTCTCGTTAAAACTTCCGAATGAAAAAAATCAACTGAAAAAAAAATACCATCCAAAAATGCCTCATTAACATCACTTTTTTGTTACTTAAAAAGAGAATAGTGATGTACTCACCCCGGTCTAGTGCCTTAAAAGGATTAATCTACTAAGACAATAATCTAGTCATACTTTCGTCTACTAGATGCCTCGTTAACATCATATTTCCTTAGATTGATTCCCTCCATAGTTTAATGCAAAATTTAAATTTACTATTCCTTATACCTTAAGGTGTATGTAAGTTCATTCTTAAGGCCTGTTTATTTCATGGTTTTAACCACAACTTGAATCATTTTGCTACAGTATTTTCTCTCATAAAAATTTAAATTTTAATTCAAATTCTCTATTTAAATCTATGAACCAAACGGACTCTTAATTACTCTGTATATTTTCACAACAAAATTTAGGAAAAAAATCCAGTTAATTAATAATATATATCGAACCTTAGTTGTGGGTACAAATATAAACATGCATGTGCACTTAGGGACCAATGATTGAGCCATTTCTATGCATATATTTGCCTGATCTAGTGATAGATAGATGTAGCTAGTATGGATATATGTATGTCTAGCTACTTCTTCCGTTCATTATTAAATAGCCTGTCTTTTCACATATATCTACATTAATTGGAGTGTGATATTTATTTGCTTTCTAATATCGTGTCTTACTTTTACACATGTAAATTATAATACAATTTCATGTTTCTTACATAAAGCCTTACAAAATTCAATTTTCATTCATGACTAAATGATTATATGATCAGAAATGAATAAATTAGGAAAAAAAATAAGTTGATTGGATATTGTACGTGCGCTAATGATATCTCAGGTTATTGATGCTTTTATTTATTAATTTCTTGTTCTTTGGTATCTATTGACGTGGGTATTAGCCGCTGTGTTTCTAAAATTAAGTAGCGCAATACATAGTCTCTTCACAGCAGACAAAAAAAAGGGGGCCGAGAGAGAGAGAGAGAGAGAGAGAGAGAGATTATAGTAAATGTTAGAAGTTCCATTATGGGGTTTTGGCGACTAATCACTTGATTTTGTAAGAAAAGCTAATTCTCATGGCTCGCAGATGGGAGGTGAGATAAATTAGCTGATTCAGTTATTTTAATATACATATGCAATTTACAAAAATCGTCCCAAGAATACTTAAAAATGAAATAACATAAATATATATGTGTGTGTATATATATATATACATATTAAAAAAATGGATAATTAAGGTGTTTGGAAAAAGAATTCAACTTTAAAATTCAAACCACATACTATTACATATTATTGAAAGTTTTATATTGTAACATACATTTACTTTACATGATAAAAAAAAAGATATTTACATTATTTTCTATTTAAACTTTAACGTTCTAACAACGCTTTCAAATGCCCTAGATATACACAAGCCGATCTTTAAGACACGTATACCGTCCTAAATTAGTTCCAGGTATGTGCTAGGTATTCATTACCTAATTGTGGCTTCCAAGATTTACTATTTCCGTATCTATTGAAATATTGTATCTACTCACGACTCTTTCACCTCAAGAAAAAAAATTGCCGATTTAAGTTGTTAAAGACACGTGGCGAAAATATACCATGATCTACACGATTTGAGAACCAACAAATTTTATTAGCTTGAAAATCGTTTGCAGAGAGGGATTTTATAAGCACCCCAAGCACATACTAATTAATTAAAAGTATTAAAAAAAAAGTCATGAAAAAGTCAAAAATTCTAAAAATTAATTAGTAAACCACCAACCCTTTATATTGTATGATGTAAACTAATACTCGTAGGGTCGTAGTTGGTAAATGGTAACTACTAATTAATTTGGCGCTTCTTTCCTTTTTTTTTTTTTTTTTCTTCAAAGTTCAAATGCAAAAACAAAATATAATAAAGAAATGACAAAGGTTGTAATTGTTCTCTTATTTCTTACTACAATAATTTTTCAGACTACGCAATACCTATTGAGACAAAAATTAAAAACTTGCTTTCCAACTGCAAACCAGATTGAGAATTGACAGCCCAACTTTCTTCTTCTCTCTAATATATATATATATATATATATATATGCACACACACATATATATATATATATATATTTATATATATGCGTGTCTTCTTTTGGGGTGAAGTCACGTGAATCCCACCCTCCCTCACACGCTTGAAAGGCTATTCACTATTCATCACCGTCAAATGCGCAAAAAGAAACAAAAAAAACCCATTAATTATGCCTCATCTTCCCCTCACGTGCCAAAGACGGCTTTGCACGTGTTCATCTTATTTATTATTCTTTTATATCTCAGAAAATCTAATTCCAACATGTTGTGGTTGCCATCGTATTTATTTTTTGTCATCTTCTTAAGTCTTTTGGAGTTCACGTTCTATTGTATATATGTAATGAAAACGTCGGAAGAAAATAGGAACCACCCCTTATATAGGTGGTTGTGAGGGCCTATAATATATAAATATAAATATATATATATATATAGCTATATAAATCTATTCCCTTCTTTGGGATTTCATGAATTAGATTTTATATCAAGCAACAAGTCAACAACCTCTACGTCTATTCTCTCAATTTTTTTTTCTTTTTTTTTTAAATTTTTTCCTTTTTGACAATTTTTTAAGCAACATAAATAGAGGAAACAACTGGGCGTTACACCATCCACTCTTAGTTTTTATTTTTTTAAAATTCACACAATTATTAGCCACCTAAGCCATGTACTACTCACGGCCTTAAGCCTCCATCAAACTATAATTTCTTCTAGCCACGGTTACTCTACTTGCATGTTCTCTTATTAAAAGCTTTGATCTACTAGAATGTGTTCTCAAGTCTATCGCACATTTTGCATGTTGCCCATCGATCGAACTCTCAGAATATATATACATATATATATATATGTATGTATGCATGTATATATATATATATGATTTAATGGTTAATTTTTCAATACATATGGTTATCATGAGCTGTTTGATATAAATCTAACGGCTATAACGAAAGAGATAATTAATAAAAAAAAACTGTTCATAATTAATGAAATTAAATTTTTATTATATAACATCATTATTTATTAATTAAAATATACCTTTATTAAAATAGGTGACTATTGAAAATAAGTTTACATATATATTTACATATACACACACAAGTTGATCAAACTAATTATTGCTACATTCTGATAATGGCAGAGCTGTATATGTAGCGAGCTACTATCTGCCTATGAAACATTAACAACTTGTTCGTAGATTGTTCACATCAATGTCACTAAAACTTCATAATGTATATACATATACATATATATGTATATGAATATGCTATGCAACAACATCATAATGTACATACATATACACATACATATATGTATATGTTATGCAATGTGTTGGCTGCATCGAGAATTTGTCTTGTATATATTCTGTGTGCTCACGTTTTTTGTTGAGGAAATATAATATACGCGTCACATTAATTGCTTGTCCAATCAGACGAGGATGCGTAGTTATCAACGATTTTAATTTTGTTGCACGTTGCAATCATTTGGTTTATTGCATTACTCCGAGATTAGACGAGTAACTGAACTGGCCAATATATATCTTGATATGTTAAAGGAATATTATGTATTTATACTTACTATATAGGTGCAAATATAGTTATAGACGTATTATAAGTACTACACGGACACACGCACTCTAACACGTATGAGTTAATAGAGCTAATGTTATTTTTGAGTTGGTAATAACTACTCTTATAGTGACTTTGCTCTGTTCCATATCACCAAATTGGCTAACATCATCATCTCTAGCTAGCTAGTTTTGTGAAAACATAATTTTTTTTTGTTACATTATTATATCTATTTGAGTTCTCTCTTTCAATTTTTTAACTTAAAAAAAGTCATTTTAGCTTGTAATTCATTACGACAACTATATATGGGCATACAGAAAATTGTGCACGAGTAAATTAATGGAAACACGCATGGCAATAGTGTTTATTTGACACATTATTAATAACTATAGTTACATGACAAATACTATATTACATAACGCACCATGGATGCATACAAAATCTTCAATTTCTCTAATGGTTATCAATGTCAGTTTACATCGTATATTTTTAATTTACTTTATTTTGTTTAATTTTATTGTTTGTTTCAAAATGATATCTCCATCCATATACCTATTTAAGGTTATAAGACAAAATTCAGGGTCGTGCAAATTGAATCATTTAGCCATCATATTCAGTTATTATGACCTTGGTGGAAATTAACAACTCTTACAACTTGGTCTATCATCCAATATGCGGTATGTACGATACGTACAGTCATGTCACATAATTATCAATGTACTCTTTTGGTGTCATATTATACATCCATGCTAAACGTGTAGAACTTGACATAACTAGGATTGCTAATGATATATAAGTATATTCAAATTCGAGAAAAAAAGAAAAAGAAAGAAGGTCATAGCTAATAAACAATATTTTAAATTCCAAGAAACATATATATATATATATATATATATATATATATTTACGTCGGTTTTAATTATTTCAGTTTAATATCAATGCACAATCTTGTAAATAAGCAACACAATTACAGTATAAATTTTGTGTAAAATAAATTGAGGCACGATTAATCTAGTATACGGCTCAAGTTTCTAATTATTCTAGGGAGGAAAGGATGAAGTTGACGGAAGCTTTATGCGGTTTGGATGAGGAAAGGGCGGGTTATCTATTTCTTAATTGCAGCTGAGTTTCTTACCTTTGGGATCAAATATATCAAGCTTTTGGTGTGGTTCAGGGATACCTTTGAGATTATTCAATTTTCAAACTAGAATAAATAAGGCAGTACCCTTGGTCAAAATGAGTTCTCAGCTTTGTAATATGTGGACTACTGGAATTATCGGCTCTTTGGGTCATTTTGTCAATTTTGAAATAAAGTTATTTCAAAAAACCAAAATTCAATGCTCTATTTGTAATGTCATATTTGTGATCGAAGAATTTATTTGAGAAATTGACTCTCTTATAGGTTCTTTGGGAATTGAGTTTGAACTAAAAATTTTAGTTAAAATTATTTTATTACAGTGTTTTTCTCATAAAATTTAAATTGCTATAGTACAAACTCTCATTTTTTTGTTCAAATTCATTTCTAAAATGGCCTATTATTAGTTATGGTTCAACGAATGATGAGTTTTGCTAGTGTTTCTCTTTTTTTGATTTCAGGCAGAATTAAGATGGGATTGATTATAAAGACAATCCAATGATATCCTCTTCTCTCAAGTTCGATCAAGGCCAATATAAAATGAGGTATTTACTATATCTCCTAGTTCGTCAGTATGTAGAGGCATTTTTAGATCTTATCATGGCTCTTCTATAGGTTGTTTTGCTATACTTACAGCTTGTAATTCGTTTCCTTTTAGGAGGCGTTTGGTATGTAGTAATCAGTATGAATCATATTCTCGAAAAAATGATTGTAGGGAATATAATTCCCAAGAACTAAGATTATCATGTTTGGTTTGATGGGAATCTTCTATTAGATTTCTAGAAATAATATATTACCATGTTTGGTTGTACATAGGAATTTTATATAATCGACAAAATAATTTATAGTATTAACATTAAATGTATCAATATAATATATTAGTACTAATATTAAATAATAATAATAATAATATAAATATAAATAATAAAATAATATTATATATAATTTAACATTAATATTACTATGAATATTAATGTTATTATGTTCAGTATTATTAAATAATTATTATTTTATATTAACATAATACTTTCTTTATATTATATAAAAATATTAATTTATAATAATCATAGAATTTTTATTTAACAATATATTAATAATTAAATGTTGTATATAATATATAATATATTGATATGAATATAAATAATAATAGAAATATAATTCGTAATAATATATTTATTATTTATATTAATATTAACATTGAATAAAAATATTGTTATAAAA
>CAMOHE010025054.1:0-48283 GCA_946598075.1 Artocarpus hirsutus
CTCATTTATTTTAAAGAGGCTATTAAAAAACCATTGCCTTTATATCCTTGAATAGTCATATGAAATTTTGTAATACCATTCAAAGTAAGAGACAATTATATATTATCAGAGTTTGCCACAGTTATAATTTTTTTAAAAAAATGATAGTTAAACAAAATTTGATAAAATCTAAAGAATCAAAATATGATGTTAGTACTTTTTTCTCCCTTACTCATCATACAATTCTTTTTAATTATGGTAATAGTATCAATGGAGCACCTATATATCCTCAATCTCTTGTATTTGCCGATTTAATTTCGTGGAGGTATGTCAAAGAAATATGTTAAGTCAAGAAAATTGATAGACAAGGAACTCTTATTATTTATTTTTCTTTACCCATAAGAATATATTGGATTATTTTTTCAAGTCTAATATGTGAGCATCTATGTTAATAAAGTGTTGCAAATAATTATTTCTAATCATACATAATATAGATAAAAATTTAATCCAACAACTAAAATAACATTTCAACGTTCGATAGAGAAAAATAATGGTTTATATTATAAAAATTCCATTAATTGGCATTTAAAAGTTAAAAAATTGTGTATTCATTGGCACCATGATCACGTAATTGTTTTATTTTTAACGGCGACTAGCCCATATTAAATATTTTCTTTTGTTTAGGAAAAATACTATGATCTTGATAAAAAAAATTGATAAAAAGTGTATTTTATGTTATAAAGTACAAATTTTTAAGCAGCTTTAAACGTCCCCGAACGGGCTACAGCCTGCTTCTCTTACAATAGAGGGCCCCGTTGTGAGAGGAGCGAGCTGTAGCCCGCTTAGGAGAAAAGAAGTTTTTCTAAACTTTTTGGCTTCCACAAATGAGTTTCATTTTAAGTGGATGGTTGTGCTTAACAAAATATTTTATCTTTTTTTATCTTTATACGTAGGATTGTTTTTAGTCTTAGACAGTTAAAAAAGTTAATTTAAATAATGAATTTTGTTTTTTTATTTTTTTTAGTGTTTTGTATGTTGAGGGTTTTAATTCCTTGTCCGAATTGATGGAAGGCGGTTGAGATGTGCACAAGAGGTCATATCAATTGAGAATTGCATGGGGCTACACCTATGAATAGATTAGTAGATAGACATCAGCCATCGTGACCACAATGTCCCACTCCAATGCGTAGAGAACAGAGGAATACTCGCTACTACATTTACTTTTTGTAACAAAAGTCTCCGTCTCCATGCGTACGTGTTACGCGGACAGAGGACTGAGGAGGACCCTAAACTTACATTTTTCTGAAATTCCTTTTCATTTATTATTATTATTATTATTATATTTTTATATTTTTCTTGTTCCGAAATGGCCATAAACAGACAACATAGCGCACTGTTGCAAATCAGGCCGACAGGTTAGGATAAAAAAATAATAAATCAAGTGGGCGGACGACGGAAGAAAGAGAAGGAGAGAGAGAAGGGCCAAAGGGCCCAAGATAACACACTGTCGCTGGAAACGTGTTGTATTTGCCTCAAAATTTTCCTTTTTTTTTTTTGAACAAAAATATTTTCCCTTTTTTTTTTTCAAAGCCATTGAATTGGAAAAGTTAACCTAATTGTGAAAAAGCCTACCTTATTGATGTTATTTTTCATCCTATAATTATAAGAGAATTCTACACTACTATTTGGGAATAAAAGAGGGGTTTTTCTATTGGGACTTAGAAAATAGGCCATTTTTGGTATAAAAGAAATCTTATATAATTTCACTCCATCAGTAATACATCGGTTTTTTAACCGTCGAATTAATTTTTTAAAGATTTGAAATGTGGCTGAAAAAAGTTATAAATCACATGCAATGAAGTTTTCATATAAATAGTCGTAAATCAAACTACTAAAATCATAATTTGGTGGCCAAAACACTCTTGTTCTATCGATAGAAAAAAATTATCTTTTCCACTATAAAGATTCCTAACTAAAAAATAAAAAACCTACCAGTAAGATTTCAACATCTTTCTATATTAGCAACTGTTTTATTTTCTGTATTTTTCTTATTTTGATATGATTTTGACCGAAGTCAACAGTCATAAATATGCACTACTCATACAAGCCTTTTCATAAAAAGACCATTGAAAATATAAATTATTGATAAGGCTTTATTTGTAACGGTCAAATAACGGTTAAAAATTTTCTATTATATATACTTTTTTAATTTAATGTAATAAAATATAATGATCTAATAAAATCTGTCCTCATTTAATAATATAATTTTTGTATTTGATTATATATTTTTCTAAACATTATTTCAACCAAAATTAAAAACAAAATTGTATTTTTTCTTAGCGTTGTAACACTTTATCACTTTACAACTTTCCTCGAAGTTTAAATTTTCACATCTTATCCTCCTTCCAAACAAATCCATTGTAAGGCACTTTATTTTACTAACAAGCAAAAAATGACGACAGCTGCATCACGTGACGACAAAAATGAACAAATCTAACTAGATATATCTAATATCAATTCAATCTGTAAACAGATTACTGAACGTGTTTGGTAAAATGGTTCTCACCACAATCTCAGTTATAAACAGTAAAAAGTTCTTACATGCTACAATAATAAAAAATAAATTTGCTACAGTAAAAAGTTTTCATATGCTACAGTAAAAGTGGTTCCCATCACTGGTTCCCACCACTCTCCCAAACACCCTATTAAATTTTTAAATCAATCCTTAAATCGATCTCAAAGAAGTAAATTGAACGCATTGAAACGATATAACAAGTTGAGGACCATGCGTAAAAATAAAAGCTTAAAAACTGAAACTTAAAACATTTAAAGGCCACAAATACTAAAAATACAAGTGTTCGGTTTTGTTTTTGGAAAAAAATGAAAAGGTTTTCAAAATGATGTTTAGTTAAAAATTTGCAGGAAACGAGAATAAAAATTGTTTCAAAAATCCAAATTTTTTTCATATTTTAAAAACAAAAAAAGTTGTTTTTTCATATGTTTCCAACATCCAATCCCTCTCTCTTTTCTCAACCTAGACTACTCTCTCCCTCTCTCCCCTCTCAACCCAGCTTCCGGTGCCATTGTTCACCGAGTATTGTCGCCATCGAAAGTCGACCGACGTTGACTGTAATGGCATTGGCGGAGATGGGTGTCAAATCGAAGCTCTTGGTGAGGGGACCATATTTTTGGGGTTAGTTTCGCATAAAGGTGTCTTGTTTGCTAGGAAACATATAAAAACTATTAATGAAGCGATGGCAGGCCCAGCATTTTCCGGTGATAATTGAGCCGATGATGGGATGGGTTGTGCTTCTCTTGACAAGAAGAACTCAACGATGCAATACTTTGATAGATAGGACGTCGGACGGTGTTGAAAAATTGCTCAGAATTCATTGGGCATGCAACAGCTTCATGTCGTCTACTACGATAGGCGGCAAGTGAGGTAGTGCCTTTCTAGAGCCAGAGGTTTTAGAGGCCGACGGTCACGAGGGTATGCGCGCGTAGAGGCTATCAGCAGCCAAAGGCTGGTCGATCAGAGTGGTTGTATTTTCTCTTCTTTTTTTTTAAGTGTCCGTGTTTTTCCTAAGAGATTGAAATATTGTTAGTTTCAATTAATACTACTAATTAATAGTACATTAATTACCAATATTTTTAGACTTAAATTTAGATATTTTTACATTAACAAGTTTTCTATTAAAAATCATTTTGTTTTTGAAAACATCCTATCATATACAATCAAAAATAGTTTCAAAAACTTCAAAATGTTTTCATTTTTAATATTTTTGAAAAACAAAAACTAAAATTAAAACATCACTGGACAGATTTTCTTAAGACAAAAAAGACAATATTGAATTTTGTTTCTTGGACCATGTGAAGAAGTAAAGCAGGATTCATACCGTAAAAGAAGGAAAAAAAAAAAAAACACACACACACTCAGCGAAGCAATAACATTTTGTAACTCTTTCTTTCCTTTTTCTTTATTTCCCATTTTCCTTTTCTAATAAATATGCGTCTGTTGCGGTGAGCAACCTGCCAGAATGTTAATAATGGGAAATGTCAGGCAGCAAGCAGACCGCAGATACGTGGAAGCGAAGAATGGAATGATGGAAATTCCTGCAACAAAGAGAAGAATGATGCATATGGGCTAAGCAAAACTCCAAACCCCAAAACAAAATTTTTTTTTCCACATTCATTTATTGCTTCTCGGAACGTGATTTCTGAAAATTCTTGCAGCAGAATAACAACAAAAGTTCTCACCCATTAACGTTTTTTGCTTCGTTTGGGTGGTTTTCTCTGCCAAAATTTTAAAAGGAAAAATCAGCTACCATTTCCACACAATTATTGTAAGAAAAAAAAAAAACCCATTAATGGATATTTATCATTTGGCCATCAAATTTATAGAGCAAAATATTCTTCACAAGATCAAACATTTTTAAAACTCATACCACCGTAGAGAGATAGAGAAGTTTTCAATAATTAATTATGTCTTTTTAGAGCTTTTTTTTAAATAACTATTATATAGGGTATTTGATAACTTTGTTTTCGACTTAACTTTAAACAAAAAAAAAAAAAGTAATAGATGAGAGTTTTACACTATAACATATTTTTTATTTACACTATTGCATGTCTAAACTTATGAGTTCAAAACTAAGGTTGCCAAACAAGGTAGCATTTTGAAATTTTGAACACATAAAAAATTTTCTCCCTAGTCCTTATCCATAATTCCTTAAATCATGCCTTAACGCACAAATTAGGGATTGATTTTTCTGTGTTGCTCACAAAATGGTGAAAAATTTTAGTCTTTTCTCAAGCATTGTTTAGAGGACATTTGAAAAATCAGTTGGCACTGAAAAAGTTTAAACTGAAACTGATTCGAACCATATTGAGTTGTTTGAGTTGAGATTTTTAATTCGAATTAACATTTGAATTGGTTTTTAGAAAAAGTGAGCTTGAGTCCGAATAAGTTGAATTGGTGTCAAGATGGTGTTGAAAAAAATGATTTGAACACAATATTATTTTCTAACAAATCTGAAAAAATCTCAATGAACATGGAAATTTTCATTGCCAATATGGACCGGGATTTGTTCCTCTTTCCCTTTGAATACATTGGAAGAAGAATTGTCTTAATTAGAGTTGGAATAAAAAAGTTGCAATATTGCCTGTACCTTACTTTTGAATAGAAGATGAAGAGAAGCATAAGTAAAGATTTTGTAATTAGTGCTTAAATAGTGTATAGAAAAGTATTTTTTGATTTTAAGAGAACTTTTAAACATATATAGTTAAATAAGTCAAAAACTCTTATTGATATAATTCAAAGTCGTATAATTTATGAATATGGATAAAATTCTTGATATATAATTTTTATATAAAAGGGCAAAAAATAAATAAAAAAACTTTTAATAAGTGCATAAGTGTTAGCTTTTCCTGAAATTGCTTATAAAAGCGTTTTTTTGGTTCATCTACACATATCAAAAGTAGCTATCAGAGTAAATAAGCCAAAAAGCATCTTTTCAAGCTATTCCATGAAGGTTCTTAAGCTTGAGTTAGACGGGGGAGAAAAAAATAAAAAGTGAATAATTTTATTGTGACAATGTGTCTGGCTTAACTTTGATAGGTTGAATTGAATTATTGGAATCGAGATTGAATTTGTGGTATAGAGCATATTTTATAAACTTAAATCAATAAATAACATAATTATTTTAAGTTGGTTAGTAAACAATAGGTTTCTTTTTTTTTTTTCTTTATCTCTTTTTTCTCCCTTTGTGTCGTCGTCTCTCGGGGTCTACTTTGAGGATCGACGTTGTCTTCTCCAATGACGAGAGCGAACTGAGATTCGCAAAGCTTCAGCTTTAGCGTGATGGCTCCTCATAGTTGGCTTCTCCAATGACGAGAGTGATTGAGAATCGTGAAGCTCTAGTTGCAGCGCGATGACTAGGTTGTGAAGGCTCAGCAAGATTGGCGTTATATCTTTTCCAACAACAGAAGCGGCTGAGTTTCGCTAAGCTTCAGCTACGATGCGAGGGCTCCTTGATGGTTGGGTCGTGAAGGCTTCGGCGACGGAAAGAGAGAGAAAGTCGAGAAACAAAAAGATCCCATTTTTCTTGTTATTTATTCTACTTTTACTTTTACACTATATCTTATATTATTTTTAATTAATCTCCTAATCTTTTGTTTGACAATGGTTCTAACTATTTATTTTTCACTACAAACTCAATTATAAACAGTATAAAGCTCTCACATGTTATAGTAACAATAAAAAAATTACTACAATATAAAGCTCTCACATATTATAGTAAAAGTGATTGTAATTATTGGTTTCCACCACCTTTCTAAACACCTCATAAATCTATCATCTTGCATCTTCCCCCTTTTTCTTAACATTGTCAAAAACTGGTTTGGATTTGGACTAAAATTTTCATCTAGGCCATGGTTGCCAAATGGGCTTTATGTTTGCTTTGTTTTTTTGTTTTTTTTTTTGTTTTTCTTTTCCTTTTTATTTTTTTCTCTCTTGCTTTTGTCTTGTTTGTCCTTTCCATTTCTTTTCCCCCCTTCATTTCTTGCCTTTTTTTTCTCCCATTACATTTTTTTAAAATAGATTTTTAAGTAAAGTTACATGCGTGCTTGGTGTTTCATTTCAGGCTTTTCCTCCTTTTTTTTCCCCTTGTTGTTTTCTATTCTTTATTCTACAATCTAATTTATACTATCATCTTTGAAATTTATATCATCAAAAAGACCTTTTTTTTTCCCCTTTAATATGTCCTATTATATAACAATTTTTAATATTTTTTTCATTTAAATATTCTTTTACTATCTCTGAAATATTATTTTATCAAACATTACTATCAAGTTTCATTCAGGTTCTTTTTTAATTCGGTTTTTATTGCTTTTATCGGTTTTTTTCTTACTCTATTTGGCTACAATCTTATATCCTTTATTGTAAGACATGTGTTATTAAAATACATGTTTCTTATAAAAATTATTGAATATGTCCTCACTTAAATATTTTTTGCATCTTTAAAATGTTATTTTTTTGGAACATGTCCTTTACAACTACTATTACTTTTATTAATTATCTATAAATTTTTTTTCTAGAATTTTTTCATAAATATATCAATATATATATATATATATTTACGATATTCGGCCAAAGCGTATATCTTGATTGAAACATTCATTTCTAGTGTATTTATATTTTAAAAACATATATGATTTTAAATATATTTAGTATTCGACCAAAAGGCATGTCTTCATTCAATCATAAATTTTTAGTGGTATTTACATTTTCAAAATATCTATGCTTTTTTTTTTTAAATATGCCTCATTTCTATTACATATGTATACAATAAAGTAATTTTGTACTTTTGTTATTCATTTTTTTGTGTTTTTTTCTGTTGACTTGTCCCTATTAAATAATTTCTTTCAATTACATCCTCATTTAAATAGGAATAGCCAATGTATCTTATTTTATATCACAGTGTCCTTGTCTTGGTCGTGCCCTTTTTTCTTTCTGCTTTTTATGTTTTTTTATTTTATTTTTTTGTGTTTTCTTAAAATTTTGTATTCTCACAAATCATAATTTCAAAACTTTTTTTTTTTGAATTGTCCTTGGCAATATATATTTTTTTCCCCTCAAATGCATTCGTAGTTATAAATTCTTTTTTAAATAATACTTTAAATTATTTTTATCTAAAAATTATTCCTCATAAATATTTTTTTTTTGTAACTGCCTCACTAAAGTATATATTCTCAAATTTCTTCCAGATTATACTTTGTTTCCTTCATCGGCACTCACAACTACTATTTGTCTATAAATATCATTCTTGTAATTTAAAATCGTTTCTTCCATATCTCATATATATTTTTTTCCAAGTGGACTTCTAACTATTTTCTTATAGTGCCTCCCAATTAATTTTCTATATGATTTTGACCCCTTTTTTGGGGGGTTAAATATATCCTACTTGTCTACTCCTCTCACTCTGTCACACACACGTGGACTTAACAAAAATACATGTTTTGATTGAAGCTTGCAATTTGATCAATTAGGTTTTTATTTAATACTTAACCAAAATACATATTTCTATTGAAAGTTGTATTTTAATCTATTTGCTTTTTATTTGATTTTAAATCTATGATTCTAAATGTGCTTTGTTAAACTTTTTCTTTTCTTTTTTTCTAGTCTACTTTCACTAAAATCACTTTTTCAAATGTGCCATCTATCATTTTTTCATGCAGAGGACTTATTTATTTTTTCTCCAAATGAATCCTTCATAAATAATTTGCCCTAATTGTCCTATTAAATTAAGTTGTTCGCAAATACGTTTCTATTTAAACAATTTTTTTTTTTTGAAATCTTATCCTATACTTTTTTTTCATACGTACCCAATAAATATTTTAGTACATAATCATTAAAAACTTTTTCCCTTCAAAAGGTGTTCTACTTAAATATATATATTTGCTTATTTAAACTCTTTTGAAAATATAATAAAAAAATTATTCTTTTTTCGAAATGTGCTCTTTTCTTGTTAAGTATATTATTTAGGGCCACTTGGCGATTTTGTAAGTACATGTGATTATATATATGTTTTTTTTTTGAAAGACATGAGATTATATAGAAAACAAAATCACTCTCTCTCTCTCTCTCTCTCTCTCTCTCTTTTAATTTCTCTTTCAACGAATTATCTAATATCCCAAAAGAAATCCACAATATAATGACCCTTTAAATTTCTCCGCCATTACAGGGAGTTTTCCCTGTGTGTGAGCAAGTCTATTTCATGATCGGACTTTATTTTTTACATACATATATGTACCTTCTTCTTTTTTTTTTTTTCGTTTTCCTCCATTTCCTTTTTGGAATGTTAGGTTTACCAGCTAAAATTTTCACCTATAATGTTTTAAGGAATTTTTCTCCTATGGTTTTTGTCCCATTATTTTTTTATTCCCCCAATGACCAACCATCATATCCAGGCCATATCCACTTGCCACAATCTGCACGTGAGATTGCTAACCTTTTTAGCATGTAACATGACCTGCTACACCATAAACCGCAACCCACTTTATGACGTTTGACATTAACTTCACGAATTCTGTGCATTTTGTCAAAAAGATGGTCATCTAGCTAGCTGTTATGTTCATTCCACAAGTTTTTCCCGTCCTATTCTTCGCCAAAGAGGTCACCTAACTTCAAAAGTAAAACACTGAAAGAGACATATTGTTCAAATCAAAACATCATATATGTGAAATTTTTCTAGGTAAAGTCTAGCCCATATCTTCTCCAGCTACTTTTGTCCCGATCATTCTTTATTCAAACCTTATTAATTATAGCTAAAGCACACCTTTTCTCAAATAAGAAATTATATAAGTTGTTATTTTGACCATGAGTTTGTCATTCTGCTTTGACGAAGTGCAACCTACAATTTCCAGTATTCAAGATGAACCTAACCTAGATAAATTATTCAGAGAATGAATCATAGCAAATGCTACGTTTCACCTTATGATTTCAAAAATGCTGCACCTGTTCTTGTGTTTTACAAACCTTGTTAAAAGTATCCCCTCTCGTACTTTTAGAATTTATTAAAATACTAACTTTCAAATTCCAAATTTAAAGTTCAAAATTTTCTTTAAAAAAGTATGAATTATTTTTATAAAAAGAAATATATTGAAATAAAAGAAAAAACAGGTCACCTTTTCACTCTATATTTATATAAATCTCACATGAATTGCCAATATTTTTATAGAAGCAAGTAAGAAACAACTTAAAAATAATAACAAATGTTATAGCATCTATCATTCTATAAATAAGAAGTAAAAAGGGGCAAAGAATTAAATAGCAATTTTAAAATATTTATGATAAATGTATTTAAAATTTTTTTGGTAATAATATGTTTATGTAATGAATGAATATTTTAAAACATGTTATTTATTATTAATATTTAAAACAATGACATGTATGCTATAATTTCATACAAGGGATGCTCCAACCCATAACCCTCCTCCCTAATTCTCCCTCCAAGAAAGAAACGACTTTTTTTATTTTTCCTCTTTCCCTGAAGAGAGTTTCAAGAGCTTATTCTTCACACCAGGCAGTAGTCTTGTTTTACCATGGATCCTTGCGAAGCGTTATTCAAATTATATATTGTGAATATGCAAACAGGGTGGGTACTTGCAGCGGCAAGAACCCCCATGAATCCATGATCCCATCACCCTCCATTTTCTTATATATTTTCTTAAAATCTCTTGTTTTTGCAGGTCTAACAGTTAAGAGATAGATACTCTTATTATTATTATTATTATTATTATTATTTTTTTTTTTTTGTGTGTGGGGGAGGGGGTTTTCCACTAGAAAAAGTGCCTCATTGTTTTTCCTTTTTGAAGTTTTTATCAATTTTAATCTGTTTTTACGAAAAAAAATAGATTTAATAATTTTTTTGTTTAGGTATTAATTGAGCATTTTGGTAATTTTGAATAATTTTTAAGATGTGAATCACGGATTTTGGGTTGGATGGGTGGATTGTAGCACGAATTCTAAAATATTGAGGATAGTTCTACCGACTAAAAAGGGGAAAAAAAAAGGGTTAAGGCCCATCTCGGAAATACACAAGGATTGTTTTTGTTTTGGAGGGAACAAGAGGATTGTTCTGTCTTTCAACCTTTTATAAAATAATCAATCAAACGTCAAGTATTACAAACAAATTAGCGAAGGGGAAAAAGGAACCATAGAATTTGAAATGTTAAATTCCAATTAAAGGATTTATATTTCGTTATTTTTTGTTTCGAGATTATTTCAGTCATCAGGAGAGTAAAATTGAGTCCAAGTTTTTCACGAAGTAAATAATAAAGGCACATCAACAATTAAGAGAGACATACTAATGAAGTGACCGATGAAATCCAACATGCACGACTTTAATATGCTAATACTATGCTTTGTAAAAGGAATGGGAAATAGAAAGGAGAAGATAAAAACTCAAGTGAGATAAATAGCAAGTACTTCTACTTCTTGTTCTTTATATATATATATATATATATGTATGTATGTATAAAATTTGGTAGGAGAGAAAGAAAGGAGGATGGAAGTTGTTTATGCAAATTTATCACGCTATTGCGAGTGCATGAGGTACAATGAAAAGAGAGCAAAATAGTCATTTTACAAATTTGGTTTGTTGCAACTTTGCTCTTCTATTTACTTCAAATGGATGGAAGGACTTAAAGATGGTAGGCCCAAGATTTTTTATAGCCTTTTTCCGTCCTAATTTTCCCTTTATCAAGCAACACTATATTCTCTTTCACAGTTAAAAATTCCAATACTCCAATAATTTCTTAGCTTCACTTTACTACCATACAATTGATAACACAATTGATTGGAAGGAATTAAATAATAATAATAAGGCAAGCATTTTACTTTCATTTTGATTACATCACTTTTTTTGTTTGGACGAAACCATAAAGAAAATAAGGAATGAAAAAGCAAAGTTGACAAAAGCTCTAGGATAATTCAGGTCATTATTCTAATAGTCTTGGGAATGAACAATGATTAATTGAATTCAAAGCCATACGGGTTCCCACTATCTTGACTTTTCAACATCTAGGCAGCGAATTAGGTACAAGCTTTTGAATATTTGCACACATTGCTAGGTAGACTTTGATTAATTTGTTTATATAATTTCCGGTCTTGCCTTTTAGGTTTTTCTTTGTGTGTTCATATTATGCCTTCGAATGCAAAAGCCTAAAACGACAAAAAATGAATGTTATATAATATGTATCTCCATAAAAGCACCATGTGATTAAGATATTAGCAACAAGTCCAATTCAAATATTCTTTCAGCAAAAGAGAAAAATTAGGACGAAAAAGAGAAGTCCTATTTGGATTTAAATATATTCACAAAGTAAGGAAGAAAGAGTAGCAAGTAAATCTCCCCATTGACGTCTTTGGATCATAAAATTTAGTCCTATTATAGAACTGTTAATAATTATTTCGTTGTGTGCTTTTTCCAAAATCCAAAGTCTTCACATTAGGGCAAAAGACCAATCAATGCGTGCAATGCGTTACGTATAATGACATGCGGGGCAACATAAACGCTACTAGGTTTTTTGCTACAACAGATGCTGAGGGTTTAAAAATCAAGTTAGAACTTAAATGTTATAACATGTGAGAGCTTCACAACAAATGCTAAGTGTTTGAGAATCAAGTTGAAACTTAAATATTATAACATGTAAGAGCTTCACACAATAGCAATCAGAACTTTAGTGCTAAAACTTGGTTTTTAAATACTTTTGCTATTGTATGTTTGTAATACTAAAATAATAAAACATGATTCAAAGAAATGTGATGAATAAAACACTTATCCTCAAAACCAACTTTTAAGGCACATCAAGAGAATATGGGTCTATTTGACAGAACTTTCTAAAAGTTTTTTTTTTTTTTTTTGACTTCTTAAGACCAAAAGTTATTTCAGTAAGTGTATGGATGCTCTATCGAAAGTACTTTAACTCTCTATAATAGCTTCAAGTCAAGACCATAAAATATCTTTTCAAAGAAGCTCTACTGAGTTAATTTTGAAACTTGCACTAGAGTTTCAAAAAGGCATTATAAACTTCAATGTACCAGAGTAAAAATTATTTTGACTTGTTTAAACTCTTTTAAAAATATAATTTCACACTCAGTAAAAAGCTACAGTTTTTATTTTTTCTTTTTTATGAACGAAAAGCAAAAGCCAAAACTTTGCCAATCGTGATTTATTTATAAAGGAAAACAAACTGATGGGTAATTATTCATGAAAATAATTAGCGTCTTTCTTCAGTGGGGACTCCTACTGATATGCCTCTATTTCTAATAGTTAAATGTAGTGAAAATCATTTTTTTTCAAATCTAACTATATCAAAAAACATACACCTAATTAGTAAGTTATTTTTGTCGTTCCACTAGAGAAATTGCTACATAATTATAGGTTATATAAAGCTCAACAGAATTACGTGTACAAAGTGACAAATAATTAATATTATAACAAATGCATGATTGGAAAAGAAAAAAAAGAATAAGCAGTAGCCCTATATTCAACTGGTTTACAATTACAAATCATCATATCAGATTCTCAGGAGTAAAACATGACAATTCTTTCAGTAGATGTTGAAAATGTAATCCACCAGTCTTTCAGCACTTGGATTATTTGCTATTAAAGTAATTTTTATTATATCGAACGGTTTAAACATTTGCGCTATCGGTGGAGATTCTTACGAGAAAAACCCAAAAAACACATGCACAAAACATGGCTTTTGTAATATGCTCTCTGCTGTCTTTCTAGCTAATCGAATCACTTTTCCTTGAGAATCTAACGATCTAAGAAGAAAGTCCATCTGGGAATTTTTCTCTAGAATAAATAGCAGCATTGTTCTTTGCCGTCACCCAAACAGTACGTCATAGCTTTCCTTCTTTATATATCCATGTTATAGCCAATAAATTTGAAAAGGTCCTGACATATTGCCGAGCCACTACGCGAGAATTCTTGAACTTATGTTGACATTTTGTTGTGTAATATACGATCCTGCGTGCATCCACATCTCTACATACATATCAACGGTTAATTCGCTTTAATTTGGTATAGCTTGCAAGCAAGAACAAGTAAATTACATATATTGTTTAGGACTTAGGATTATTGAACTATGTTAGTTTGTGAGGTCTAACACATTTAACACTTCTAGCTTCTAAGATGTTTGGCACCGCCCCCCGGGGCGGAGGGGGGGGGGGGGGGGGATTGGGGGGGGTTGTGGGGTGTGGGGCGAAGGAATATCTAGAGAGAGACCCTTGTTTTATTTGGTTGCCCCTACATGTGGTTTAAGTCAATAATAGCAGCTATAGCATTTTGTGATGTACATGACAATTTCATAGTCATGAATAATTAAAAAGACATATAAGACATACAACTATGGAATGATTGAAGGAAGTTGGGTCCACCTTATTATCCTTGAGAATTGTAATTGGGTCTGAATTTCAATTTGAACAAGCTAAAAAGATTGTTGTTGTATATGTTCTTTTGTTTTGTTTCGTGTTGACATATATGGTTGTTTGCCAAGCAGTCTGTTCATGCACGTAACCCTGCATGCAACAAATTGGTTGATTAAGACAGACACTGAATAATTATGCTTAATTAATTTAGCTAATTATACGGCATTCACATTGCTTCAACGATAAACGGGCCACTCAGTTGTACCCCGGTGAAGTTCCTTGTATGACTAAGTTACCATAAACATGTATAAGATCCTTCGGATATATATAATCAAAATTTCAAAATAGAAAAAGAAAATAAATTAAAAATATATTTAATTAATAATATTAATGCAAAAACTTTCTAGAACTAAAAAGGACCCCAAAGAACGTTTACGTGTCATATATTTAGATATAAATGTTGAATATAGAATATATATATATTTATATATATATATATATATAAAATCAAAATTCAAAATAGAAAAAGAAAATAACTTAAAAATAATAATAATGCAAAAAATTTCTAGAACTAAAAAGGACCCCCAAAGAACATTTACGTGTTATACATTTAGATATAAATGTTGAAAATAGTAGGTATCTTTATAAGAATACCATAAATTCTAAGCTTGGTTTGATTTATGCCACAATTAATAAGTATTTATAAAAAATGCTACATTTATGTTACACAATATATTTAGAATAAAAAATATATCTTTAAGCACTATAGTTTATGTGAAATAAGCTCCACAGTTTTTTTGTTGAAATGTTTGTTGATCAAGAAAGTACAACTGTCTAACATAATATTTTTGTTTAAGTAAATTTAAAACTTTTTTTGGATGTAATAAAATTTAATCCACTAGATTTTTTGCATTTTCTTAAACATCTCAAAATGGTATAAGATGTGGATTCCAATAAACATCCGGGCTTAAAGTCCATTTCGGCCGCAATACTGGCGAATAGTGGGCTTAACAGGGACAGCCGCGGTACTAAATAACAATAATGCTTCAAGGGATTATCATTGCTATTATTCTAATTATTATATACAGATCAAGGGATTATGTTTGTCATTTGTCAAAAAAATAAAATGTCAATAGAACATTCAAAAATATAGTTTGAACCACAAGTTTAAATTGAAAATATTGTAGCAAACTTATTTTAACTAAAATTTTTTATCTAAGCCTTAAAAATGCACTATAAAATTTGTGACCAAACCCAAGATTAGTATGAGTAATCATAATCCCAATTCAAATTTAAGTGTTAAATATGGCTTATCAATACTTGAAAAGTCAAAATCACATTAAGAGCACTAATTTTTCGAACCAATTTACACAACAAAATTACATAATAAATAATATTGGTATAATTTTTACGTTTTATGCTACAAAGGTTACATAACAATGATTTAATTTTTTTTTTGGGTTATATTTCAATATGACTAGCAAGATTACACCATAGGTTAACTCAATCTAATTGTTATCTTAAAATAAATTTTGCAAATCCTCCAATAGAAACGGTGTTCCGGATTCCTTAGGAACATTTTATTTATAAGGGGAAAAAATGTAAAATAATAAAATAATAGAGCAACAAGAAGTATGGAACTTCATTTAATAACAATTCCAACAATCAAAGCATTACATAAAAATAAGCAAGATAATATTTGAATTTGGATCGAGGGAAAATCCAACCACTGGTTTGACAACTAAGCATGATTGTCAAGACTGGTGAAAGTGATTGGATTTTCTAGAAGGACAGCTGCATAAGGTTGATATCTGTATATATGTTAAAATGCTAAAGAGGATTAGAACTGTATGGATTGCAAAGTGTTTGCAAGCTACTAGAATTTGAGTTCCAATCCTAACTTGTATATTCTGATTTGTGAGTTTTGATTTTGTGTTGTGTCTCTGTGTTGTTCTGATTTTGTGTTGTGTTATGTTCTCATTCTGTGTTGTGAGCTAGAAATATAAGCTATTTATAAGGATGGTTAAAGGCAGTCTTGACAATTGTGTTGCTGCAGGGTTAGATAGGACTTTTCACAACCATCGTTTTAGCATACCAGGTACCATACCAAGTTGGACTAACCTTGCACAGCATGCTAGATGTAAGTATATGAACCAAGTATACAAACCAAGTAGTATACTTGGTATGAAATACCAGGCATAGTTAAGGGCAGTCTTGCCAATTGTGTTTGCTCCAGGGTTAGGAAATTTCACAACCATAGCTTTTGCATACCAGGTGCTACACCGAGTTGGACTAACCTTGTACAGCATGCTTGATGAAAGTATATGAACCAAGTATATAAACCACGTAGTATACTTGGTATGAAATACCAGGTTTGGTTGTGAAATGAAAAAAGTGGTGTATTCTCGTTGATCCTACGTCGAGAGATTTAAAATTACGCGAGTAGGTTGAAACATAATTTCAGTCTTCTGAAGTATTGTTTAAACAACAATGTTCACAAGGAATTTTATTCCGATGCGCTCGACATAGAACATGAAAAGAACAGGATGGAAACACGAGTTTGATAGATGTCTCCAGTAAAACAGTTGCCATTAAAACGGCTAAAAAGCATCAAAACGTTCACATCGCAGAAATCCAAAGCCTCCTGCAAAAGGGTAGATACAGGGTCGTGGGACTGAGTGAAACAGAGTAGTTAAAAAAGCCACTGCATCAAAGACTAAGAGATTAAAATACAAGCATTCAAAAGGAATATCTGATCATTTGATGAGACTAACGCCTACATGGACACAACCAAAAAAAACATATATGCCAAAGTAAAAGTATTCTCATCTACACTAACAAAATCCTCAGTCAGGACAATTATTCTCATCTACACTAACAAAATCCTCAGTCAGGGCAATTACTTACAGTGAACGCTCCAATAGAGCGTGCATTCAACTTGCTATAATGACATGAAATGATTAAACCTAATTGACATATAAAAGATTAAACCTTAATTTTCGATGGTAAATAGAGAAACTTCAGTCAATAGGAAGGAGAGAAAGCTACGGCACATTACAAATTCAAATTTGATAAAGATACCCCCTTAAAATAAGAATCAACACAACGAAGAAGTGCACAACATAACATGGAAGTCTGTCTTTTGACATTTATCCTTGAAAGTTAATATTGTTTCCTTCAAACCAACCCCCCCACGAAATAGCCATAAACATGCACCTCCAGAAATTAGAAATTTTTAGAGATCCACTATAATAACCCAGGTGGCAAATCTCTAGACAAACAAAGAAGCTTCGTAAGAATGAGCTGCAAAATGCCTCTGCTTAATTTAACAGTAGGTACTATAATTCCAAAAGCCACTGTGGTGTACTATAATTCCAAAAGCCACTGTGGTGTAAGGACAATGCAACATTCATTGTTCATCATATTTGCTATAATACAGCACAAAGGAGATAAAAAATATATAGTTTTATACTTTAAATCAAATGACAAAAGTTAAGCTTCCATGAGATAAAATCAATGTGAAAACTTTACGCAGGTATGTTAGCATCACATCAGAATCCAAATATGACAAATCACCTCATTTATGAATCGAAGAAAAAATTGCTTTTGAGAAACAAGTATTGATGTATCACAACCCCTTATCAAATCACTAACCTTATGAACAATGCTCTTCGACCAAAGCCCAATTATTCTCATTATTTTTACAAACCAAAATTAACCAAAGTTCCAAGTATCGAAGATTGGGTGCAAGTGAGGGAACGATTACTTTATTCATGCAGAACCATACAGCTTTTAGTTCGAGTAACAATATAGTGACTTACAGATTTCTACTACAATACGGCAACTATCCTCAATTTTCCTGAATTGAAGAATTCTAATTTGCAACTCATGCTAAACTGCTCATTCTTGCAATTATCTTCATAATATCCTACTTTAATCTACTTGAACATGTTTCCTCATAGGCTCATACATTATTGCAACATTTCATTTCAAGTTTTAGCCCCAACTTGTACTTAATTTCAGCATAGTTATGATGAAACCTGATGCACCTAAAGTTGCAACGTACCCACGGATCCTTAAAACTTTAAAATTAAAAGGGGACAATATGATATGGGGGTGCTCCTTGCATCCACTTAGGGTGGCACACATTGCACACATATCCCAACATTAAAAGGTTTGCAGCAAAAGGTTATGTATCATTTTTCCCTTGTTATTATTAAGAAGTTTCTGGTCCCAAAGTTTAAAACAGTTGCACAAACCTTTTCTTCTTGTTACTAAAACCATTGCATTTAAAACCATTGAACAAGTGACTCCGATAATGACAAAGGGCCCATTCAATACTCATCACTGTACAACCAATGCACTCATTATCTTTCGCATCATGTTCTAATGTACTTCGGTTTATCTAAAGGGGTTGTGGGCCTTATATTTTCATCTTAAGAAACTAAATGGCTACCTCAAGTTACACCTCCATAACTTATCAATTGCCAAAGCCTATTTGCTAAATTCAAGGATTCAAAGTACATAGCATACTTATCTTATAATAGTTAAAACACTTCTGGCTTCATAGATACCACGTGAAATCTCACACATTATGTTCTAATGTACTCCAGTTTATCTAACAATGTTGCGGGCCTTATATTTTCATCTTAAGAAACTAAATCACTAGCTCAAACTATACCTCAATAACCAACCGGTAACGAAAGCGTATTTGCTAAATTCAAGGATTCTAAGTACATAGCATAGCTAAGCTAATAATAGTTAAGACACTTCTGGCTTTATGGATATCCACAAACATATAGCACAAGACATCCAATCCTTTCACATCCATCCCGCTGTAATTATATGAATTTGTAACACTGGCATTGCATAACACATGAATATCATATTCCCAAAATACACGCACATTGGTCTAATAATATCCGGAAACTCTGGTAATTTTCCTCATTAGAAAAAATTAATATTAGAAAAAATTAGGCTACAGGCTTTTTTTTTTTCCTCCATATTTTCTACTTTGAGAGCATAGCAAGAGTGTTATGCCTACATATTTAGAACACTTGAAGATCTTTCCTTTCAAGCCCATTTAGATTGAAAAGACGAAAAAATAGCAAACTTCCTTGTGATCTAAAAAATAGAGGAAACAGAAAATGAGCCAGTAAAAAATAGCGAAACAGAAAACGAAACATTGAAAAATAAAAAGGTGAAATCAGCCCAACCCTTATTCTGTTATGTGCCCAAGATTCTGCAGACAAATATTACATAATAAAACATTTAACCAAATATCAGAAACAACGCAAGCAAAAACTCAGGAAATTAAGTTCACAGGACAAACATTTTTGTGGAACTTTTAATCTCAGAACAAAAGTCCAGATTTATTTCTAAAATATTTTAAGAGAAGATAAGCTATTTAAGAAAAAAAAAAAAAAATAGTGCAGTTGCACTTTGCAGAACATAGTATAAGAAAGCTAACATAGAGGTCAAAATTGTATGGAGAAAACTGTCCATACACAAGAACAGCACTTTGCATGTATTAGCTTTGCATACAAGAACGAAATAGATAAGAATTTACTAAATTTAACAAACAATCAAACCAGTCCCTTGTTTCTTTAAATACATTCTCCCCGTTTAGTTGCTAATGATTTCTCCATGTATTATTGTTCATGTTATTATTATCCTTGTTATCAAGTTATTATTATAATTATGCCTGGAATAAGATATAAAACAAACAAAAAGATTGAATACCAAAAGGTTGGCACACGTAACTTACTTACCTAAGTTTTCTTAAATATTTAAACCAATGGACCCAAAACAGCCAAATAACAATTATAGCCCCAATAATTGAATGAGCATTTACTGGTTAGCGCTTTAACAAAAAAACGGAATGAGATTTGAGAGGAATGCTGCTAAAGCCAAAAAAATATAAGAAATATGGAAAAACATAAAAAAAATGTGTCATCAGGTGCCAAGTAACAGCCATCAAGAAACCTAATGTTTACGAGAAAAGGCTCATCTGCTATCAAAGACTACAATTTGAAGATATATGGACGTGTTCTTGTTAAAGAAAGTTGAAAAAAAAGGAAGCTCTATCAGTGACAAACCAGTTATCAAAGTCCAACAAGCAGACATTGATAAGCCTATCTTCATCTAACATTTGTACTGTAAACTCCTGATCTTCAACCCAATGCCACAGAAAATAGATGTTTCAGGTACCCTTTTTCAAAAGCATGGATCCGATTCTGATCCAAATGATTGGTAGAAATGCAAAGAAAATCACAATATCAAAGTGGTATAGCCAAATTCCTAAATCCTCTAGAAAATATAGCAGGACAGATGACAAAACAAAAGGTCGTTGCAGCCAAAGCCAAACGAGATGTCTAATGTAGTTAGAATTTTGCTCTTTGCTTTTGAATTAACATCAAAAGACCTAACTCACAATCTGATATAGATATCCTTCAGCAAGGGCCAAGGAGGTGAAAGGTTTTCAAATAGAATGAGCCAACAGAACCTTAGAAAGCAGATAAATATGTTCTCTACAATAATCTTCATTGTTGTTAAAACTATCCACCCAATGATGACTAGCTGTTCCACAAGGCCTTTAAAATAAAAATTAAAAAAAAAAAAACACACAAACCCAGCTTATAAAAAAATATGGTTACAGCAAACGAATTCAATGCTTCTAAAAAATATTCAACGAAATGCACAAAAACCTTATCAATCAAGAGCTCTAGATTAAGAAAACTCCCTACATCGCCACAATCTAAACACCCAAACAAACTTTCATAAACGAAATAAATGTAAGAGAATAGCTGAAGTTCCGCACAAACCTTGGTTATATAACACACAATTCACAATTAGCAGAAAACCCATAGACACAAAACTAAAAACTTTCAATTCAAACCCTAAATAACAGAAGTTTGACATTATCCCACCAGTAGACTTCCTTATTCTCGATCGAATCAAACCCTAAATTAATCAATTAAGCACTCACCAATCAAATAAATTAATAATGAATTAGAATGATAAATACGAAGAAGAAGAAGAAGACAAACCATGATTAATTGGCTAAGCATTTGCGGTTTTGGGAATGAGAGGAATGCCCTGCGTCTGGGGCTGCTTCAATTTGGCCTCTTGCTCGCGGATCTTCTGCATTTGGAGCATCCTCTCCATGACGAGCTCGTACTCGCACTTCTCGTAGGAATGACGCTCGTTCTCGCACTTCCATGGAAGGAAGAACCCGGCTTGGCGGCACTTGTTGAGAGGGATAAGAAGGTGGGCGCACTGGTCTCTGTAAGCAAGCGGAACCCTCGCCTCCACCATCTCCGCCTGCGTCGCAATCATCTTCTTCGATGATCCTTCTACTTCCATGGCGATTCCGATTCGATTGGATTGCTTTGGAGTTTTCTGTCCTTTGCCTCTTCTTTCTTTCTTTCGACTGCAGTGGCTATCTCAGCCTCAGCCCTGTTGCGTCCGAGGAGCGTTTCTGAGTTTTTGACTTCCCTTTTTATATACGAAAATCTCTCTCTTTTTTTGCCCCTTCATTTTTAATTTTCGTTCCTATTGAACATGAAAATTAATAATTCCTTGACTCTCTTTTTATTTTTCCCAAAATTTGTAATAAATGAAAAAAAATATTGGCCAGTAATATTTTACCATTGAATTTAAAAAAAAAAAATTGTCGTTCAAATCTAGAGATGTCCGTGGTGGTGAAAAAAATTATTCTCACAAACGATTGGATTTTAATCAACAGATAAAAAGAAATAAAAGAGCACCAAACAAAAATAGGCTTTCCATATATATTTTTATTCTAATTACAATTTTTATTCTAAAAAACCTAGGAAAAGAAAATAAAGACGGATCTTCTTGCTCTATAGGCGTCGTCAAAGATGTAACCATAATTTAAGATGAAAGATTTTGATGAGGTACATACCATCATGGGTGTGAAAGTAAAAAAGCATAGTAGAGATCACTCGTTAAATTAATCTCATTATATTGAAAATTTGAAGTTTAAATGAGTAGATACCACATTTGATTTTAGTATCAAATTACTAGAATATTCTGGTAGAGCAGTAACACAACTAGAGCATGCTAGTACGATTGGTAGCTTAATGTATGTAATGCATGCACAAGGCCAAATATTGCTTTTGTGTGCAAAACGTCAAGGTTTATGAGTAATCAAAGTATAGAACATTGGAATGCAATTGGAAAGACATTTAGGGTCCGTTTGATAAATAGATTCGAATCAGTGATTTAATTTAAATTAGTGTGATTTGAATTAGGATTTAAGTTAGTGATTTGAATTATTATCTGAATTGATGTTTGGATATGCATTTAAGTTTTTATTTAAGTATGGAATAAAATTGAAATTTGTGTTTGAAAATGTAGTGAAAATAGTTTTTGATTTATTAACAAATCTAATAAAATCTTAATGTTAGTGAATTTAAAATATATGCAATATGGATCTTAATTTATTCTTCTCTTTACTGGGAGCATAATGAAAAAAGAATTATCTCAATTCGATGACAAATGAAAAAGTTATGATTTTTTCCTTAAATATAGGAGAAAATTTTTTTAGTTTTTATTGTAGTAGAGATATCCAAGTATTAAAAGCGTAAGGCGAATCAGTACTTTGAAAACTTTGATTCTTGATACTCAAAAGATTCAGATTTTGAAGAAAACAAACACGTATCTAAAAGATTCTTAATACTCGAATCTAAATTTGAGTCTATTGAATCCAAATAATACTTGAAACAAATAGGCCCTTAGCTATCTCAAAAGGATCATTAATTTGGGTTTGTTTTACAATGATATCTTGCATTACTAAAAGGGTATTCAGATGCTAGATGGATAATCGATGCAAGTGATAATAAATCCACATCTAGATGGGTTTTTACAATTGCAGATTGAGTTGTATCATAGGCTTCGAAGAAACAGACTTGTAAAATGGACTAAACGACGGAGTCTGAGTTTATAGCACTTGCAACTGCAAGCAAAGAAGTAGAATGACTGAGAAATTTGCTATTTGATATAGAGTTATGGCTATAACAGATGCCATCGATTTCTTTATGCTACGATAATGAAGCTACTTTGTCTAGAGCTTATTACAAAGCGGATAATGGAAAGTCTAGACATATTAGCTTGAGACATGAGTATGTGAAACAACTAATAATATATGGTGTTACTAATATTGTTTATGTTAGAAGGAACAAAAACTTAGCAGATCCTTTGACAAAAGGTCTATTGAGGGACTTAATCAAGGACGCATCAGTCTTGTAAATGTTCATGAATCCAAGACAGAGCATACGATCGTAATAGTACTAAATGAATCAAACATAATTTGAAACTCAAATAGCTCATATGTGATGTCATTCTAGTTTAAATTGAAAGATGCCTTCTTATATGTATGAGTGTATCGTCAATGAATAAGTAGAAATATTGCAATCTAGTGAGGGATTGTAAAAGAGATTGTAATATGTCTCTTAATGTTTTAAGTCAAAGGTCACACAAGAAAATAAGAAAATGGGCTTTTTCTAAGTGTTATGGACTCAAAATCTAGCACTTGAACGTTGACAATTTGAAGCCACGGTACTGGAATTTTGTGCAAAAATACACTTGAGACAGAGGACCTAACACCTTGATGCCATGAGGGCAAGCGCCTTGTAACGATCCTGTTTACGTGGCCATTACTTAGTTATATAATCTTGAATTTAAATATATTTTAATGTAAAATACTTAGATTTGTAGAATAATTTTATTTTTACATAATTGTATTAATAATTTCTTAAAACATTTTTTTGAAACATTTCCTAATTTAAGATAAAACCCTTTTAAAACTTTTCTAATTTAAAAATCATTATAAATTTTCATATATTAAAACTTATGTATATTTGTTGCATTATTTAACATATTAATCTTTGAATTATCTAGACTAAGGTTGTATGATTATATCCTCAGTTTTTAAAGCATACATATATAAAACTATTTAAACATGCATGCATATATCATTCACTTTAAACCTATTGCAGAATATACATTTTGTAAGCGATATCATTCCCATCTTTACTATTTGTTCACTGCTCACCACTTCTCATTAAGTATTGCTCACAGGTTTCTTACGTGCAACATGAATATAATTAAATGAGCTTTTGCTTAGTAAGTAAGAACTTATACTCACAAAACATAACTTAAAACATTTATCAAAACATACATGAGCTAATTTTGCTTTATTATGAACACATCTTATGTACATAACTTATCTTATAGAAAGGGCCGGAGTGTTCATACCTATTACTTGTGATTCTCAGGAGGTTAAGGTTCGCAAGGTCCCCAATGACACCAAGATCATAAATTGAATTGAACTGAATGTCTCCCTATAAGTTTATAGGTTGGTATGACACCTTTATCTTATCTTGTCTTATCTTATTTATTTTCATTTATCTTGTTGTGTATATGCAGTATGACATATTACTACATAGAATCACATATCATATATCATAAATATGCTTAACTTAAAGTGAACAGGCAATATAATTTAATATTATAATATTGCATATAATATAATCATAACATTACGTGACATAAGCATAGCATAACTAAATTTAACATATTATATAGTGACAATATACCACCATGCTTTGGCATGACATATCATAACATGGGATGGCATAACACTAATCATGCATTTCATAATTTCTAGAAATCATGTGAAAGCATTTTATTTGCAAACTATTCATATCGTAGGTGAGATTCCTACTTACCTACTTTCTAGAAATAAGATTACTAGCTTGTCACGTTCCTTTCTACTATTTTTAAATTTTGTAAAAGAACTTCATTGAGAGTGTAAGGTTAGCTTATCTTATGTTATTTAATTTAGCAAAATCGTAAAGAAATTAAATCCTTTCTTAGAACATATGTTCCTTTATTAAAGGATAGTAAAATCATCATATTTTTTACAACGATTGATTTGTCTTGTCTTCATAACAGTTTTCCTCAATTTGTCTTTAATTTTTCATGCTAGAGTTAATAATTAATTAACCAATTTTGATAATTTAAATCATCATATTTATTACAAGGACAGTAAAATCATCATATTTATTACAAGGGTTAATTTATCTTATTTTCATAACTTAGTTTTCCTCAATTTGTCTTTAGTCTTTCATGATGAAGTTGATAATTAATTAACCAATTTTGACAATTAATTATCTTATCCATTTATTAAGTCTAAGTAAAATCCTTTTATTATACTTGTTGGGCTCATAATTGCACAAAGGCCCATATTTAAGTATTTATTCATTTTTACAAGCCCAATATGCCCCACTAAGTCTAGAGGCGTTTTATGGTGCTTGAAACACTATATCGTCAGAACTTAGATATGAGGGGCTGCTTTTGAACTAGTATAGATATTAGGTCCATATTTGACGTCTTGGTTTTACAGGCCTAATATGTTGGGCTTTTCTAACATGTTTAAAACTCTATTTGCAAAACTGTTGAAGTTTGAAGGAAAAATCATATTCATATGTGTAAAGTTTCGTGTTAAAAATCATATTTTAAAATATAGTCCGAATGTGATAAAACTGTAAACTATAGATAGATAGTTTTTTGAGTGCTACAACTCCTATGTTGGTCTTAAATTATAATTCTACTGCTAAATAAGCGTTTTGTTTGAAAACTAGTATTGAAAGGTACTTTTTGGTTAGTTTTAAAAGTCATCCTATAACTGTATTTTAGAGACGGTTTTTCTAAAATTTTTTTCATGGAAATTTCTCATTTTAATGAGGTCTAGAAGTTTTGTGTTTTTCAAAATTTTTTTATTATCTCTAACATATTCATTTTCGATGATTTTTGTAAACTTTATCAATTTAATAGTTCTTTATAAAAAATTCCAACTATTTTTATAAATTTGTTTTACAATCTAGTTTAGATGCAGATTATTAAACAAATTTTCTTCACAAATGTTCTTCACCTAGTAGAAATCTGAACCTTTTGTGTTTTAAGAAAATTGTGATTCGAACTTTACAAGGGACGTTTTTATCAAAAACAAAAATTGCACTACTTTATCGATTAAAAACTAGAAGTTTTCTAAATCTGCCTGTAATAGTATCTTAGATTTAAAAAAAAAAAATTTCACGAAGTTCTTTATCTCATCGAAATCTAAAACTTTCATATTTCGCAAAAATTGTGATCTAGATACAAAACGGCCCATTTATGTCAAAACATTGGCCGCCCCTATTTTTTACAGTCTTTGGGCAGCTTTTGAAAATGGTCCGAAATTTTGTTCTAGAGTTAAGACTACCAAAATCCTTAGTTCACGAAGAATGTTCAAAACATTGAGATTTAAAATTTTTGTTTTTAAGAAAATTTCAAAATCGACCTCTAAAGGGTACATTTCTATGCTCAATGAAAGTAGTAATTTTTTTGAACATACTCCATGACCTAGTCCTAACACATTCATATCCAATCTTTGCATAATCTAAACCATAACAACGTAAACTTATCAAAATCATAACAAACCAACAAATACAACCTTATTTACATGCCATAATCACTAAATATGATAAACTAAACTGAAACTTAGAAAAAGGAGAAAGAGATTAGTTTTATACCCTTGAAGAACAAATTTTAAGTGGCTCCTCCTTGGTCTCCTTCTTCTCTATGATTTTTAGCTAGTGACTTTGGTGGTGTGAGAAGTGAAAAATTGGAAGAGAATAGGAATAAGAAGAACCGATTTTTCCTGAAGCAAATGGAAGAAAAAGTGCAAATATTGTTCTTGAAACAAGTAGTCCTATTTACAGACAATTGGACTAAGCTCCCTTAACTTCCTAACCATAGTTTGTTAAGCCTCTAATCAGCTTTCTTAATTCAAATTTTTGGTTAACTTCATCCTAATTATGGCACCATTATGGAGGGAAAAGTGGAGGGAAAAAACTCAATACGACATTAAGGTCACTTATCACATCACACTGAATCAAGGTCATTCTCATGGTCAAGTCATAGTCCTTTTTGTCCTCTTACTTTATCCCCAAGTTTTCTTAAATTAGGTATGTTTTTGACCGGCTAGGAAAACTAGCTAGTTGATAGAAGAATTTTATTTCCCAGTGAGTCCTCTAACCTTACTTAATTACAATAAAAAACTAACCTTCAAATTGATCGATACCGATATTAATAGTTAATTGTGTAATAAAAGTGGACTATTTTAAATCTTAAAAGTATTTCTAGATTGAATAAAAACTAAACTTCACTGGCAGGCTCAAAGGGACCACCAAATTTATCCTTACTTAAAGTGTAGTCATGATCAAGTGCAGTAGTGAGTAAGAGTCGTTCCCATAGAGGATTAAGTTTAACTAATAAGTTATTAATTTTCAAAGTAAATAAACAGAGGGTTTTGAAATAATTTACTAAAATTTCTAAAAATAAAGAAAACAAAGATCAATAAATTAAAACAAAACTAATTACACGAAGTTGTAAACAATAATGATTAAATCAGTTAAAGGATCATTCTGCACTACTAGATAACAATTATGTAATTGATCACAAAATTATTCTCAATTTCCTATCGAACTACCAACCATAGATAACAATAAGCTCTGTTATCCCAATCTTTCCTTAGTATATCGTTAAGCAAAACAAGCTTTTTATTTAATCTCTTTCCCTCAAATAACCTAGAATAAGCTCTCTAAATATAATTCAATGGAAGCATTATGTTGAGAAAGATAGGTTGATCAAGGCAACAATCACACAAGCTCAAATTATTTAACCTAGGTTATGTTCCATATATGATCATATAAAAACTTGACCATAATCGATGACCACAAATTGCCACTAAGGACTAGAAAAACAAGATAATTACGGATCAAGATTTCTAACCTAGCAATAGATTAAATTCAAGTCCTATTTAGTTGGCCACTCCAAACAAAATAAGAAAATAATCATAAGTAATAAAAGTTAAAAGAAGAAGAAGATAATTCTAAAATTCCAACTACACAATCATGTCTAGGGTTTAAAAACTAGCCTTAACCAAAGAGAAATTTAGCCCAGCGTTATCGCAAAATTAAACAATGAAAAATAAAATAAAACATCTAGAGTTCAAGAGAAAGAAGAATAAAATAAAAACTCTTTAACAATCTTAAAGAAATCTCCACACGAATGAATCTTCTTGAGCTTTAATGAATTTCTCCTCTTGCTTCTCTTTCTTTTGTCTCCAAAAGGTGGCTAGAAAACCTAAGGAAAACTGATGGAAAACATGTTCCCAAGTCATGTATTTATAAGTTTCCAAGTTGAGGTCAAAACGGCAAACCTTGGAGCCAATTCGAGTGCTAAAACATGGTTTTTATGCGACATAGTGTCGCATTGCCAATTGGTAGTGCCACAACAAGACAAAAAATTATTCACCTTAGGCACCGCAACACCAACAATGCAACATGTGGCGTTGGCTAATGTGTTGGTGGTGCTGTAGCACTGTGCTCTCTGGTCTAAAGTGCCAATCATGCTAATTCAGTGCTTAGGCACTCAGAAACTAGCACTTAGGCAACCAGAACTCCTCTAAAGTGATATTTTAGCCTTAAATCATTTTCAAACCTCTAGAACACCTATAAAACACAAAACATAAATGAAACACAAAAAGTCAATGATAAGTGCTTAAATGAAACACAAAAATACTCAAGAATAAAGCAAGGAAACACAAAAAAATTGATCGCAAATTATATCAAATTAAGCACTTATCATTGAATTTTTTTGTACTTTATTTGGTAATGACATAGTCTTTGACAATGTCAATTACAGAATTTGAATTGCATTTTTTTACCAAAAATGCTACTCGTGTAACTTCGATTTTAACTAATAGGCAATTAAGGATTTGCTATATGTTACAATTTTCTCAATACATTGCTAACACCGTACTGTACTTGAAAATTCTTATAAATAGAATTCTCAAGTTATTTACAAATTAAAATTTATTTCACCTTAAATCATAGTGAAAATTATCAACTGAATTATTTTGATTCACAAAAAGTTAATAAGTTCAAATTTAATATTTATTATAGAATTTTGGAATTTATATATTAATTTCATAAGTCCTTAAATCATTAAAATCAAAACATGAAATTTTCTAAGAAAATCCTTGACTTAAATATAAAAATTACATTATTTAATTTCAAGATCTTCTTGGTCATTACATTATCAACATGAAACTCTTCATACTGAGTGAGATATACTTAATGTAATTTAACCTCGTTAGTGTGTCTATTTTTTTTACTGCCACTACAGTAGTATACTTGAAATTCATATCTATTGAATTTCAAGTTTCTTGTTGATAAACTTCCTTCATCTTGACCTCGAGATTGAAGTTTTCTTTATCTAAAACTAGTTTTTAATAGTTTTTTTTTATAATACTTAGCGATATTGTACAATTCTAAACTTACTCTAATTATAGAATCATAGAATTTAAGCTATAATTTAATGAATCTTTACATAAAATAAGTGTTCAAGTTTTCAAGAGAACCTTTGATGTAAATACTTGAATTTTATTAAATATAACAAATTGAGTGCTTAATTATCGGACCAAAATCCTGCTGGATTGTTAAGGTTATATTGACTTATCTCAAGTCAATTATTTTCTTAAGCTTCTATACTCTTTTATTATTAGTCATCTTATTATCTACTATCGTGATTTACCGTTACGCCTTCTAGGTGAATGTTCATGGTTATTCCTAACTTGGGTCAACATGCATAGTATGACTGAGCTTGTCATACCGTTGTCATTCTTGACAATTTAACATGAACTTATACTTAATAGGTTCTACACTTATACTTTCTTATGAACTTAACATCGTAGTTATGGAAAAATCCTTAATTAATCGTACTTATTAATTAATGGGTTTTTTGTACATTACAATCTACCCATCTTATAAAATTTTTGTCCTTGAAAATTAGAATAAACTAGGGGTCTCCTATGGCTTTCATAACCTTACACTTACAGAGCTTCCTTCATATGATGATTTTACCCTAAGAGTCTTGACAAGGGATGTGGCCCTACGATGTCAAGGGCCCATTTTTCTCTTCATTCATGGCTTACACTAGTCTTTTTTTGCATTCAAGGTTCTAATATGTCCGTGTGCAAATCATGATCTAGTACGTGAGGACTAGCGAAAAGTTCATCTACTCTTTATTTCTTTTTATGGACTCCTAACATCTGGTTGCTAGGAGTAACGATATTGGTAGTCTAAATTGTACTTATCTACTCGCTCTAAAACTTCTAAGTGTTCATCACAACTTAGCTCCTCCTTTGATGTTTTTCTTACACATGTTCTTGTTCCTCTTTGGGTATGCAAGTAAAGGGAAATCAATCCCATTATCCATAATCGTAAGTTTTCTCATAGTCTTGCTCTTGTTCATCTAAATCATTTTGGTGATTTCTCACTAGAACTAGTGTGTCTCATACTAATTTTCTCCCATTTCCTAAAGGTAAGTTAGGGTTTATTTTTCTTCTAGCAGAAAGTTCCCTATGATGCTAAATTATGGGGGTAGATAGGGTCCCTTAATATAAGAAGAAAATACTTTTAGAATTTACAACATGCTATAGTAGCATATTGTTGGTGATTGGTTGAGTTTACCCCTTCTAACACCCTTTTATGGGTAGATAATCATTCTAGATCTAAAACTGGTCTTATTGAGTGTGGTATGTTGTTCTAAAAAGAGCAAAATTGCACTGTCTCTTTTAACCTGTAATTGTTTATGAGAGTCTTGCATACATTCTATCTACTTCAAGATCATAGTTTGGTCTTTTGATACTTATCTTCTTAGGAAATTAGGTGTTGTTCTAGTTCTAACTGGCTCTATCTGTTCAATGACATAATCCCACTTAGGTTGCCTTATGATATTTCATCGTTTATATGGCTTATCTCCCCTACAGAGTTCTGATTGATCTCATTTCCACTGTGGAAATGTTCATGATGTGTCTTTAACTCTCTATGTAGTAGATGTCGTATCTACGCTTGACTATGTATTCTTGCTTTCTAAGTTACTATATTGTCCTATGTCATTCTAGGATTGCCATATAACTTTTGTTCATGATTATATCTCATCTTCAAAGCCTTCTTAGACGGTTAAATACTCTTATTCTTCCTTATTGTCGAGTCCAAACTAGGATTAGAATTGTGAACTCATTCAACGAGGCATTGCGTACATGTCAATAAAACCTTTTTACTTACTTAATCCTAACTCAACTATGTCCTTAGACTCCTTTCATTTCATAGCTAATGGGTTTCCGTCATTATTGTTGTAATTAAATACTATCATTAACATTGTGAGGCAAAGGCTTTTATTGTAGTCCTAGTTCATGGGTTAGATCACTTAACGTCATGATGTTTCTATTCTCAAGTTTAATGGTCATAGTATTTTTTAACTACATTTCAATATTGTCAATGTAATCCTTGATGTTCAACTTTGAACTTAACAAGGTATTCTTCTCAAAGTCGGGTGGGTATACTAAGGATCTTCTTTGACATTGGGTATTCTATGTACAACATTTCCTTGCCTTTCTATGGATGGACAAAAAGTCAGGAATTTAACTAATAGGTGTAGTTACTATCCTAATTAATGGTTTTGATGGCTTTTAAATTATATCCATAGGAAATCTATCTATTTCACTCATATTCATCTACCCTTTAAATGAACAACATGGGCTTGGTACTTATTCTTAGACCTTTACATAAAACTCGTGCTCTAATATGTCATAATGATTCTAAGGTGGTACCCATAATCCCTTCATTATGGGTGTGGTTACTAACATTTTGTTGTTATATGCTTTAACTTCTCAAATAATGATTCATGTTGGTCCTATAGAGGCTGGAAAAGCTTTTGATAAGTTTTATGTACCTTCTACATAACTTCTATGACTTTGGATATGTTATATTACTTGGTGGACATAATACGTGTCATCCTTCCTATATCTTATCTCTTACTTGATATTAGCGCACCTTATATCGGCATTGAAAGGGGCATATAAATGGCCCTTCAATTGCTACTATATCCTAAGCTTTGACGTCTTACTCTTAAACTTACGAATCATGTTGACTAGATGTATCTAATTCTCTAATCCTTATTATCTATACATTTATAGGGAGATCACACCTATGCTCCCTAAGAAGGTCACTCCTTCACGTCTATCATTCATTGAGGGACGTGTCATAAAATTCATAGCCTCAGCTTTAGAAGACTTTTCCATTGAGTTACAGAAAATTCTACTTCTTGGATGACATCATAGTCAAGCTGATCTTTAGTGAATAAGCACACTTATAATTCCTAATGAAGGTAACTTAGAAGTATTCCGACCATTGACTATGTAATTAAATTCTTCTTGAAAAGGAAATGTGATACTCTTATTAGTTTGCACCACTGCTAATCCTAGAAGATTTCTCCTTAAGATAACAAGACTTAACTGGTCATAGGGATTCTATCATCCTTGTATTGGATTTTGCAGTATCTAATTACTAGCGAGGGTTTAGTGTCTGACTCTAAGGTCTTTGATCTAGCTTATTCCTTAACTCTTACCCATCTGAAGGCTCCATTAATTAGAGGAAGACCACTTCTATTTGAGGTGGTCTTCTTAGCTTAATAATCTAGATGCGATAAATCTATTAGTCTATCAAGAGTTCTCTATTCACATTTTTATGCAAACATCTCTGTTTATTTGTCTTAAGTTGGTTCTTTGCCTATTGATGACTAGATGCCATTAAGTCATATGGCAGATTGTGTTTTTCGTTTGGGAATTTTTAATGGTTTCTCCTTATTCTGGCTACTCTATTTGAGCTTCATGTCTTTTTTTGAGTGGTTCGAATATTGAACCAATCTGAAGTCATTTCTTCTTGAATTCTTGAATGGATAAGTCAATGATAGTTTATTGTCATTCCTTCTATTATATAATGTCCTTGTGATGTTACTTACATCCCTTTGGTTAGTAAAAGCAATCTTCTGCTTCTATAATTTCTACTTAGCATGATCTTAATTTCTCGTAGGATGGTGTTTAACCAATCCATATAACTTATTCTCCATGATTGTAGGTTGGGGAAGGGATGTATCACTCTAAGATCACTATAACAGGGTCAGTATGGTCAGGTACAAAATCAAACGTAACTACGCATAAACTGTTCGTGACCTCTATGAAGTTCTCTTATCTCTTATACTTTTACTTTCATTTGGATTGTTTGTAAAGATCCATGTACTTATTGAAATTCTCGTCTTGGGTGTTCTATATCTTATAGAATCTGTCCTTCTTCCACCATGACCTAAGAGGTCGGGTTCTTATTGGATTGCTCATAAATGTTAACATGCATAGTGTTTTCATGCATCATATGATAGTTATAAGCCGCATCGTATTTCTAAGTCAAATATCAGGCATAAATCATAGTATCTATGCACATGTTATACATATTTTCATATTATAGAATTGCTAAGCAATTTTAGGTTAGTAACCATTACATATCATATATTGATATAAAAAAAGAGGAGAACAATAATGTATGTGTTAAATAATCTTATAAAAACTCATTTAAAAAGTAAATAATTTTTGGAACCGACCAACCAAAAAAAAACTCTTCTAAAAACTGATTGCCAACTTTTTATAGGCGGTCAGTTTTCGACCAACTCTATCGGATTTTGTCTTTAAATCAATTTTGGTGGTTTCTTTTAGTTCACGGTCAGTTTTTGGTTTTCATTTTTTTAGCAGCCCTAATTGACATAGTGGAAGCATAGAATAAAATATGAAAAAGTGATAAATTTCTAGAATCCAATGATTTAATTAGAATGCTAAAAAATCCATTGAATCTTTATTAATACCGAAAGATTCTATTAATTCAATTTGAATACTAGAAGATAGGAAACCTATAAAATGCTGAAAAATTTGTTGATTCTTAGAATCTGTTGATTCAATTAGAATGAATTCCTAGAATCCGTTGATATGAATTCCGATATGAATTCCTAGAATTCGAAGATATGAATTCCTAGAATTCCTAGAATCCGAAGATATGAATTCCTAGAATCTGTTGACTCAATTAGAATCTTGAAAAATTTGTTGATTCTTTATGAATACCGAAAGATTCTATTGATTCAATATGAATATTGAAAGATAGGAATTCTATAGATCTGTTGATTCACTCAAAACACTTGGAGAATGGGCATCATTTGCTCGTTGATTTCATAGAAAACTAAGAAAATTGGAAAAGAGAAGAATAAACACTCTAATTTCATTAATAAAATTTCCATCTTATTACGTATGATATGAATAACATATTTTTGTAGCCTAAATTGTCTCAAACAGTAATGGGAAACTACAAATAAAAATAAAAAATATATAATTTTGAAATTAGAAAATTAAAAGAGAACTAATCTATTTAAAATTTAAAAACTAAAATAATCCTAAATTTAAAAATAAAAGATCTTAAATTCAGAATGATAAACTATCACATAAAAAGCTAAGAATTAAATAATAAAAGTTTTGATAGAATTCAATTTGGCAGCAAAAATTGAGAAAGTTCTTGTGTCAAATAAGTCAGCCAACCGGTCAACCAATAGTAGGCAAGTTTGGTTAACCAGACCTCTTCTTTTCTCCAAATCCGCTTGATGAGAATGTGAAAATGCACATTTCTTAAGGCTAAAATTAATCATTTTACATTAACATTTCTTGTTAAATCCCTTGATTATAACATTTGTGTGATAAATAGTATTTTGGTGTCTTTTTGTAAAAATATATTTAAAAATATGTTTTTTGTGTGTTTTTATATTTAATAATATATTTTTTGTAATTTGTAGAATTATTTCTGTGTGTTTAATAATTAATTAGTTTGTAAATAATAAAAACCATAGAAATAGTGTTGTGTGATTTTGTTTTTAGTCTTAAAATATTTGTAAATAAGTTTTTAGTTTATAAATATGTTTTATAATATTTTTTGTAATTTCTAAAAATATTTCCAAGTCTTAAATAATATATCTATTAAGGTTGTTAATTTTAGGAATTTTTATTTATTTTTAGTGTATTTTGTGCATTTTATTGTAAAATAAATATTGTTAAAGTCATTATAAAAATTATTTTTGAAAAATAATTAATTTTAGTTTGTTGATTTTATTTTATATCTAAAATCTACAAGAAAAACGGAGCAAAATGGCATGAAAACGGATAAAAACAGACCTCAAATGCATGGAAAATCAAAAAAAGAAAATAAAAATCAATACAACTAACATGTGGCGCGTCCACCGCCGTCCGATCAGGCCGCCCAAATGATCTCAGCCACATGCATATCTCTATCAGGCCTTGGAATATTCTACGCCTAAGTGCACATGCTCCTGCCTTTTTCACCATCTGATCACCTTACTAGCAGTTCGTTTTCTTCCAGCGATTTAATTTCAGCCATTCGTCGAGTCCAAGTATGCAAACAGTAAAACTTGCATTCTCTAAAAGGCGAAAACATGTAAAAGAAAAGACAAAAAGAAAAAAATGAAGTGAAATCAAGTTTTGATTCTAGATAAAATTGTGGGGTGGCAAAATTATATTCAAAAAATTCTAAAGAATCCCCAATTTGCCATCCTACTGATATCCAACCTAAAATATCCAAATAAAATAATAAAAATAATAAATAAAAATATAAAAAATCGTGTAAATAATAGAATTTCCTCACCTATAAATACCCATTCCCCCATGGCATGTATTCTTTACGCATCTTCTCTATATTTGGAATTGTTTCTTGCTTTCTCTCTTTTAAGGCTAGTTTTTCTCTTAATTTTAGCTTTATGTTTTTGTAAAATATTTCTAGTTTTTTATGTTGTGAAATAGTTGTGCTTAGTAAAATTATGTGTATTTTTATTTTTAATATGTCTTTTTAAATTTCCTTTTAACTAAGGGGAGAGGAGAAAATTCTAGCAAAACTAATCTAAATATTTTAAGTTTTTCAAAGTTTTTTAAGCAGTTATAATGTAAAAATCATTTGTTAGAAAACTTATGATTTTTATATTAACTTATCTAAAATTCTTATAAAATTAAATTTTAATTTATCATAGACATTTATTAGTACGGGTAATGCTTAAGGACATTTTAATTATTCGTGGATAGCAAATGACATGGTAAATGCTTAATTGTAATTTTGTTAGTAATTTTAGTTCGTTAATTTTGTAATCATATTTATTGGTTAAAAATGAGTTTTTGACACATTATAAAGATGAATTGGCATATTAAATGCTTGATAAGTCTTATTTTATTGTAAACAAAAGATGGCATATTACATGCTCAAACCATTTTAAGAAATAGTTTTAGAAAAGCTAAAACATATTTAAATTAATTGTCAAAATAGAACTTTTAATCCTCAGTACTGTTAGAATTATTGCTTCTTTTAAGTTAAATTGCACTTATTATTAAAATTCCATCTTCTATTTAATTAAGTCATATTTCATATTATTAAAATTTCAGTTACCATTATAATTTAAGTCATATTATTAAAATTTCAGTTACCATTCTATCATTTGTTATTGAAGTTCCAAAAACCACAAAAAATCTAAAAATGAAAAAAGTAAAAAACCGTGTAAATATTGTAAATGACTTGTAAATAAGTAAATTCAATCCTTAAATTTTTTAACTAATAAATAAAAAATAATATAACTGATATATTGGATCTTTGCAATACCTTTTCCCTATGGGATCGACCTCGGATTCATTGAGTTTTAGTACTTAGATAACCTTATACTTGAGGTTATATCAGACCTACAATTTTAGAACTGAACAAGTTTTTAGCGCCGTTACCTGAGAACAGACAGATATAAGGATAATTTATTAGTATATTATATATTTGACCGAATAAACCACCTTATTAATATTGTGTGTGTATATATATTATATTTCTACAATTTGATTTTATTTTTTCTATTCCTATCACAAACTACCATGCTTATTTGAGCAACAAACTTTCTTGTGATAGTTTTATTTTTCTATACTTTATTTTTCTTTCTAACTTTCTAACATCTGGCTTTTATACTTCTAGCACTTCTAACTTTTGAACTATCTAGTGTTTCTTCTAACTTTTAACATTTACTTTTTTTAGCATTTTTATTTTAAAGGGGTGGTTGTACCGCTCGATCCTGTTAATATTTCTATTAATATTTTTGTTGTTAATTTTTTTTTTTGTTTTGCAAGTGTCAAAAATAGGAAAATAGAAAAACCCAAAAAAGCCAAAAAAGTTACTATTCATGTCATTTGCTTGTTGTTACTATTCACGTACACTAACTTGTGCTTCTTTTTCTTTTTATAATTATCTTAGTTTTGCATGTGCGTTTGATCTCAGTACCTCAAAATCTTGTTGTTTAGCTAGTAAAAGTCTAAAACATGTTGTACCACATGTTTTTTCTATTGCATCTTCACATTTAAATATAATGGCTGATGATAAAAGAATAATGATAACATAGTAAATCAACAAATCATCAATCATGTTGTTCGTTTAATGAGTAATTATTTGCAACCACCTTGTGAATCCACTCCATTGTGTCTTGTTTTCCTCTTAATGATCATAATTTTAGGTTTAAGTCAGGCATAATTAACTTGCTTTCAACCTTTTATAGTTTAGAATATGAGAATCCATACTTGCATCTTAGAGAGTTTAAAGAAGTTTGTGCTACTTTCATTGATCAAAATGCTTCGAATGAAGTTGTTAAGCTTAAGCTTTTTCTTTTATTTTTTTTTTTTTAAGAATAAGCTAAACTTGGCTCACTTCTCCAAAACCAAGATCAATTAGCACGTGAGAAGAAATACAAACTGAGTTCTTAAAGAAATTCTTTCCAACTCATAAAACTAATGCTCTAAAGAAACAAATTTAAATTTTTTTCAAAATGCAAAGGAAGTCTATTTTCAATGTTGGGAACGTTTTAAGGATTTGTTGAACTCTTGCCTATATCACTGTTTTGAAAAAGACGTTACATAAGTTTCTTTGATGAAGGTTTAACTCCTGAAACTCATCAATTCATTAAAATAATGTGTAATAGAGAATTCCTTAAGAAAAAACTCGATGAAGGATTAGATTTTTTTGATAACTTAGCCAGTAGCTCTCAATATTAGTAACATGTTAATTTTGAAGGCTTAATTAGGTATAATCTTGCTAATGCTTAAAAAGGTATTCATCAACTTAGTCAAGAGAATCATCTAAATGCTAGGATAACATGTTTGACTAGAAAAATTGAAGCCATGAAACGTAAGAATATTCAAAACCCAAAATTGAAACTTTGTGTAGTGTTCGCCAAACTCTAGGATACTCAACTTATAAATGCTCAGTTGTTAAGGAAGAGTCCCATGAACAAGTGAATGACACAAATCAAATGGACCTAATTAGGAAGCCATATCCATCTCCACATTCTAGCACATACAATCCACAGTGGAGAAATCCTCCCAATTTCAGTTGGAGGAATGATCAACCATAATAGAAATTTCAAGCACCACTACCTTCACCTCAAAATTCTCAAAATCGTCCATCATTTCTACAACAACCTCAAAATTCACAATATCCACCAAATCCATAAAATTTTCAAAAGCCTCCACAAAATTTTCCATTTTTTGAAAACCTTCATTCACGAGTCAAAACTCTTGAGGACACTTTGCAATCATTCATGCAAGCTCAAAAAGCATTCATTTAGAAATAAGAACTTTACAACACTCACACTTCACAACACATTCATGAAATTAAAGAGTCTATTTCTAAACTTACTTCTTCACTTCACTTTTTTAAAAAAGGCAAATTTTCTGCTCAATCTATACATTACCCATCTATTAATGAAGTTGTCTCTTCAAGTTTAGCACCACAACAAGAAACTATTAATTTTTTCACAACTTTTTGAAATGGAAAAGCTATTTATAAAATTTCAAAAGATCAAAAGGTTAATTCAACTTTGAAAAGTAATGATAAAGTTAATAGTGATGAGGAAAATTCTGAAAAAGAAAAGGTTATTTCAAAAGAAAAATTTGTTCCAAAAGTTCAATTTTCTCAAGCTTTACTTCAAAAGAAAAGTCTGATAAAGATGCTAAAATTTTTAAACTTTTCAAGTAAGTCAAAATTAACATTCTACTTTTAGATGAAATCAAACAAGTTCCATCTTAGGCTAAATTTTTGAAAGATCTGTGTACAATCAAAATGAAGCATAATGTGAGTAAATTGCATTTTTAGCTTAGAGTGTTAGTTCAATCATTCAATATGATTCACCACCTAAGTTTAAAGATCCAAGTTGTCCTACAAGTTCTTGTATTATAGGAAACACTTAAATTGGACTTGCATTGCTAGATCTTGGTGCTAGCATCAATCTTTTGCCTCATTTAGTTTTCCAATAGTTAGGTTTAGGTGAATTTAAGCCAACATTTGTCACATTTCAGTTAGCTAATCGTTCGGTAAAATTTCCAAGAGGAGTTGTTGAGGATGTGTTAGTTCGAATTGATAAGTTCTATTCCCTTGTAGACTTTATCATTTTGGATACACAACCTATTGCCAATTTAAATGTTTAATTTCCTATCATTTTAAGTCATCCACTTCTTATAACTTCTAGTATTTTGATTAATTATAGAAGTGGAGTTCTAAAATTGTCTTTGGAAATATTACCTCAGAATTCAACATGCTTAACATGGCGCAATCTCCTGCTAGCAAGTGTGAAGTGAATTTTGTTAGGGTACATCTAGAACATCTACTGAGCTACCTAAACTCTTAGTTGAGTTAGTCAATACCTTTGATTCAAATGTTCCATCGAAAGTTGAAAACCATTCCATGCATGTTTTAATTAATGAAACCTTTGAAGTTGAAAATTCAATTTTCAACGAGAGTAACATTTGGAAACCTGATTTTGGAAAAGAGGTCTTTGAAGATGAACCTATAAATGAACCTTTGGATGAACTTATAGATGAACCTAAGGAAAAAGAAGAGTTTCAAAAAAGAGCTTTTGAAGTAATGGGCAACTTAAGTTTTTGGGATTGTTAACTTCTTGGAAGATATAGAACAAGCAATTCCTCACCACTAGTCATCGATTTTGTTAATTTTGATTCTAAAGATGAAGTTATAATTATAGATTAGTTCTTATATTTTTGCTTTTATGATTGCATTTATGTCTTTTTGTATTTCTATAACTTTTCTTCGGTGTGTTGCATTTATATTTTCTATGTTTTCTTAAATTTCAAAAAATAATTTCATTAATTCATTAAAGTGACTGAGATTATAGAGGTTGAGGTCATTAAGATTAGTTAGTACTTTGTATCAACGACCTCTAAATACGCATTTTAATTAAATGATTAAAATAAAATTTTCTGATTTTTAGAATTTGTCTTAATGTATAAAAAAAATGCAAAAATTAAAAAAATTTGAAAATAACAAAAAAATTGAAAAAAAATCTTAAAATCACAATAATATTATCTTTTTCTTTGTAAATAAGCGGTATTTATTTCTTTTCATCATTTTTAGATTTTTAGATCATTTAGCCTAATTACTATTTAGCCCAACCCATAATAACTTTCACACATGTTTGCAAAGTTTCCTCCATGTCTAAATAATACCACATCCTTTGTCTATAAAACCATTCATTGTACATCAAAGCTCAAAATTTTCAATTCTTTCTCTCTCTAAATTTTCTTTCTTTCTCTTTAAGCTATTGAATTCTCTCTGCCTTCTCTCTAGATTTTCAAAGCATTCCCTAGAAAATTTTTAGAAAACCTTCAAAGTTCTTCGATCTTTAAATATTTTCCCAAAAAATTCAACTTTTCTCTCTTAATCCTACAAAATTTTCTCAATACTCTATTAAAAACACTCACATCACTCTCAGATTCACTCAAAGCACTCAAATCTCTCTCAAAGCTCTCAATCACTCTCAAGAATCTCATCTTTTTCTCTCTTATCATGGATCCTAAATACAATCACCTAAAGAAATATTTTCCTTCCCTTTATTGGAAAGAAATTAGACAAAAGTACGAAGCCAAAATCACTCGTTTTTGGGTTCTTTCTCATTTTGAACTTCCAATAAAAGTAAAAAATGTATATAGAAGGTTTAATTTGTCCTAGTGATGTCACTAATAAAGGTCTACCTTAAATGATAAGAGTCTGTGTGCTAGGAAAAGAAAAGCCTAAGCTATAACATCTCAGCGTCCTAAGTGTTTTCATCAAAATTATGAGCATAAGTGTAAATCACAAGGTTTTACGATTATAAATAGGGATGATAAAATACTTTTCTGTGAGGATGAGCTTTCTAAAGAAAACTGAGATGATTTTTAAGATTCACTTTAAGACCATCCCAATGGTTATGTTCAAGGAGCGATTTATTGACTTTGGCCCCAATTTCATGTAGAAAAAAAGTCTAAGGAATCTGATGGTAAAAGACCCAGTTGTTCAATTTGCAAGAAATCCTGGTCCATCTAGTTCTAAGCAAAATTTGTAAAGTATTTTTAGTTTTGTGTGTTTTTGTATTCTTAAAAAAATGTTGAGAAATTATTTGAGATATGAATTTGGTTTTAATGAAAAAAAATCATTAAATGACTGAGTAACGAAATTTTCCAAAGACGCATTTTGATGAACTTGTGTTTTCATTCATTCTCGGATAAATTTTCATTAAAAAAAATTAAAAACATAAAAATAAAAAAAAAAGATTTTTGTTTTCATATGATTGTCACAGTAGTTGCTTGTTTAATAATTGTGTTTGTCCTGTTTGCTTTTAATATTTTCATCTAATGTATTATTTTATTTGGTAGGTTTTTTGTGTGTCGTGTATGTTTTGGTATAGTCCCATTTTGTCAAAAAGTTGTATAGTAATGTTTAATTATTCAAAAGTCGGATAGTTCTTGTTGGTTAAAATTTTTAAAAAGTTCTATAGTAGTGTGAGATCTGTCTATCTGTTTTCACTTGCCCATTTGTCTTTAATCATACTCAATCATATATTATATCTCATTCGTAAGTTAGACTTTTTATTAGAACATTTTTTATCAGAACGGTGTAAATAAAGTTTTTAAGTCATAAAAAAAAATCTAAAAGAAAGAGTATTAGTTCTTAGAAACCATTATGGAGCCATCGTCTCATTAATCTCTTAATTTCAAAAACATCTGTGTTTTGTGGTTCTAATCCAAGAAAAGGGTAATGACTATTTAGATGTTGCATTCCATTTAGGACAAGTCTTGGCTAAGAAAAAGATAAACCTAGTGTATAGAGGGGGTACTCTTAGTTTAATGGGAACTCTTGCAGTTGGAGCTAAAGTCGGAGGAGTTCTAGGTAACATCCCTCATTTTCTTGTTCAAGATAATTTTTGTGGTAAAACCATAGGAACCGAGAAAATAGTCAAAAATATCCCTGTGTGTATTAAAGCTATGATTTGTCACTCATATGCTTTCATTGTCTTACCGAGAGGTCTAGGAACTCTAGAAGAATGCTTGTCATTGCTAGTTGGAGCCTGTTAGGCATTCAGACTGAACCAATGGGTATGCTTAATCAATGGTTTCTTTAATGGTCTTTTAAATTTTTTAGATAATGCTATGGAACAAAGCTTTCTTGTAGAGTCAGGAAAAAAGATTTTTATCTCTGCTCCTGTTGTTAAGAAATTGTTGGAGAAAATATAAATCATCACTCCTGAGGCAAACACTGCAACTTCAATGCTTAGCAACAGTGCAAAATAGATTCGGATCTTTCTCTCTAAACTCTTTGATCTTTCAGTTTACATACAACATGTTTGTTTACATTTATATTTATTTTTCCTTGTGTATATTGAATAACTGCTCTTGTATAGTTTTTGTTTCTCTTTCTTTACAATCATGTTAAACATTGAGGACAATGTTCAATTTAGGTTCAAAGGATAGGGTTTGTTTAAAATTTTTCAATTTTGAGTCTGTTTTTGTGTGTCTAAAATTAGACTTGTTTTAAAAACAAACATAAAAAAAAATTAACTGATAAAAAAACAATTAAAACATTGAAAAAAAAATGGTGTACTGTTTGTAAACTTTAAGATTCTTATTTTAGTGTTGAGATGGCATAGTGAAGGAGTTAGTCTTGAAATGCATCTCATTTTGGTTCGAGAATATAATCTTTCATAAATTTTCATTCATGCTTATGTTCTTCATGTTGTGTGCATGCATGCATGTTTATGATAGCTAAGTTATGGAGTCTTTGGTATTCTTGAGACGTGTCCTAATCATATTTGTAACATATTTCATTATGTTGAGTTTGTCATCATGTGCATCTAATAAAAAACTAAAAATTGAAAATCTTTAAGAGAAAAAAATAAAAAATTTTGAAAAAAACCTAAAAGAATGTTTTGTAAATACTTGTTTTCTATGTTTTTAATGTGCCTCTTGTCCTTTGAAGAAACATGGCTGCTATCATGGCTTGATATAAAGTTCAAATTTTGTTTAGGCTTACATTAGTTTCTTGTGTTAGCCTCATATTTAGATTGATTTTTTCCAAAATTTAAGCACTTAATCTTAAACTTGATTTTTTATGCTAATTTAGAGACTGTTTATATTAATATAATCTAGTTTATTTTTATAAATCTTATAATTTGTTTGAATCCTTCTTGAGGTGAAATCCTAGATAATATTAAATTAAGGACAAAATTTAGACTATTTCTGGGTTGTTTGAGCCTTTTAACTTACTTGTATACATTTTATATTCCTTGTTATTTCGAGTGCTTAATGTTCCATTTTTCTTGTCATCCATAGATTTTAACTTAGCCTTTTTAATAATTTCGCATCCTTTCTTTTTACATTTCACTCATAAGGCGTATGATATGTTTAAATGTATTATAGGTTATGCTAATATTATGGGAGGATGAGAAGGGTTATAAAAGGAAATCTGTTTATTTTGCAAGTCTATAAAATAAAAAAAAATTCAAAAATTAAAAAAATAATAATAAAAAAGAAAAGTAAAAAAATGAATAAAAAGTGGATGATAAATGAAAGTTTACTTCCTATTTGGGTTTGTTACATGGGAATTAATTTGTATATTTAAAGGGTCCGAGGGTTATGTAAGTGTTTTATGGGTGAATCAAGCTTCAAATTTGTCATTCATCCCACTTTTTTTTTTTTACCCTAACCTAACATGACAAGCCAAATAAAGTCTTAATGGTCCTTAATTTATTGTTATTCTACATTAGTGGAGAGAGGAATAAAAAACAAGTTTATAAGATTTCATTAAAATAAATTTGTTTATAGTAATGTAAATTTATCTAGTTTATATGCAATGATTAGTGATAGAATAGTATACACACACAGGAAAATCCATCTTAAATATGAGACATATTCTTGAAATCAAGCATAAACTTGAATAATATCCACATTTTATATTGAGGCATGAATATGAAATGGCCCCTGAGGACATTCTACAAAGTGTCAAAAGCTGCTAAAAAAAATCAATGCTTGTATCTATTTTAATGTTTTATTTCTTTAATTCGTTGGGACTAGTAATAAGCTTGTTAGCGGGGTGAGATGAGACAATAAAAATACACATTTCTTAAGGTTAAAATCAAGCATTTTGCATGAACATTTCTCGATAAATCCCTTAAGTATAACATGTATGTGATGAATAAGATTTCTACAAATTTTTGTGAAAATATGTTTAAAAATATGTTTTTCTTGTATTTTTATGTTAATAATATTTTTGGTAATTTTTAGAATGTGTGTTTAATAATTCATTACTTTATAAATAATTAAAACTGTAAAAATAATATTGTGTGTTTTATTTTTAGTCATAAAATATTTGTTAATAAGTTTTTAGTTTATAAATATGTTTATAATATTTCTAGTAATTTCTAAAAATATTTTGAGTCTTAAATAATATATCTGTTAAGGTTAGTTAATTTTAGGAGTTTTTATTTATTTTTAGTGTGTTTTATGTGTTTTGGTGTAAAATAAATATTTTTAAAATTATTACAAAAATTATGCTTGCAAAATAATTAATTTTGGTTTGTTTATTTTATTTTAGATTTAAAAACTACAAGAAAAAGGGATCAAAATGGCTCAAAAAAAGGGTAAAAGCGAACCTCAAATGCACAAAAAATCAAAAAAGACAATAAAAATAAAAGATTGACATGTGGCGCATCCGTAGCCGTTCGATCAGGCCGTTAGACAATCTCAGCTGCACGGGTGTCTCTATCAGGCCTCGGAATTTGCTGCGCCTGAGTTCATGTGTGCCTGCCTTCTTTTTCATTCAATTAGGTTACCAATTTGCGATCAAACAATCCAGTTTTTTTTTTCCTTCTAATGCCTTTATCTTAGCCGTCCATCAAGTCCAAGTAAGCGAGCTCTATGCTCTAGGCCGTGTCTATTAGTTCTTCCTATATGCTGCGCCGCATATGATCAAACAATAAAACTTGCAATCTCTAGAAGGCAGAAACGGGTTGAAGAAAAGAAAAAAAAAAAGGAAAAATAAGTAACATCAGGTTTTTGATTCTAGATAAAATTGTGGGGCTAAATTATATTCAAAAAATTCCAAAGAATCCCCAATTTGCTATTGTACTCATACTTAACCCAAAAATATCTAAATAGAACAATAAAATAACAAAAAATAGTAAATAAAAAATGTTAAAAATCATGTAACTAGCATAGTTTTCTCACCAATAAATGCCCCCTCACGGCATGTATTTTTCACCCCTTGTCTCTATATTTAGAGTTGTTTCTTTCTTTCTTTCTTCTTAGGTTAGTTTTTCTTTTAATTTTAGTTTTGTGTTTTTGTAAAATATTTCTATTTTTTATGTTGTAAAATAGTTAAGCTTAGAAAAACTATGTGTGTTTTTACTCTCTATATGTCTTTCTAAATTTCCCTTTAGCTGAGGAGAGAGGGTAAAATTCTGACAAAATTAATCTACATATTTTTAGTTGTTTAAAGTTTTCTATGCAGTTATAATTGCAAAATCAATTTTAGAAAATGCATGATTTTCTTTTTAACTTAGCTAAAATTCTTGCAAAATTAAGTTTTCATTTATCATAGACATAAGCTGGCACAAGTAATGCTTAGGAATACTTTGATTATTTGTAGAGAGAGAATGGCATAGTAGATCTCGTATCTATGTTTTACTATGTATTCTTGCTTTTCTAAGTCACGTTAGTGTTCTATGTCATTTTAGGATTCCCTTATAGCTTTTGTTAAGGGTTGTATCGCATCTTTAAAGCCTTCTTAAATGGTTTATTACTCCTATTCCTCCTCATTGTCGAGTCTAAACTAGGCTTAGAATTATGAACTCATTCAACGAGACACTGTATACATGTCATTGAAACCTTTTTACTTAATCCTAACTTAACTGTGTCCTTAAACTCTTTTGATTTCATAGCTAATGGGTTTCTGTCATCATCAACATTGCAAAGCAAAGGCTTTCATTTATAATCTTAGTTCATGGGTTGGATCACTTGACATCACGATCTTTCTATTCTCAGGTTTAAGGGTTGTATTTCTATTGACTATATTTCAACATTGTCAATCTAATCCTAGATGTTCAACTTTGAACTTAACAAGGTATTTTTCTCAAAATAGGGTGGGTATACTAGAGATCTTCTCTCACATGGGGTATTTTATGTACAACATTTCCTTGCCTTTCTATAGATGGATAGAAAGTGTTGAAAATTTACTAAGAAGAGTACTTACTATCCTAGTTAGTGGTTTTGATGGCTTCTAAATTCTATCCATAGGAAATCTATCTATTTCACGCATATTCATCTACCCTTTAGATGAACAACATGGGCTTGATACTTATTCTTGGACCCTTACATAAAACTTGTGCCCTAATATGTCATAACGATTCTAAGGGGGTACCCATAATCCCCTCATTATGGGTACAATTAGTAACATTTGGTTGTTATATGTTTTAACTTATCAAATGATGAATCTTGTTGGTTTTATAGAGGCTAGAAAAGCTTTTGATAAGTCTTACCTGTCTACTACATAACTTCTATTGTTAAGAAGGATTGACTTTAGATGCGCTATCTTAGTTGGCGGACATTATACATGTCATCCTTCCTATATCTTATCTCTTACTTGACATTAATGTACCCTTTATCGGTGTTGGGAGGGGTGTATAAATAGCCCTTCAACCGCCGTTACGTCCCAAGCCTTGACGTCTTACTCTTAAACATAGTAATCATGTTGACTAGATGTCGTTGATTCTCTAATCCTTATTATCCATACATTTGTAGGGAGATCGCATCTATGCTTCCTAAGGAGGTTAGCAACCATTACATATCATATATGCAATTGTTAAACAATTTTAGGTTAGCAACCATTACATATCATATATTAATATATTAAAAGACGAGAACAACAATCTGTGAGTCAAATAATCTAATAAAAAGCCGTTTAAAAGGTATTAATTATTTTTGGAACCGTCCGACCAAAAAAAATTATTTTAAAAACTGACAGCTAACTTTTGACAGACTTAGTCGATTTTTGCCTTTGAACCAATTTTGTCATTTTTTTTGGTTGGTTTGTTGTTAATTTTTGGGTTTCACTTCTTTGAATAGACCTAATTGACGTAGTGGAAGCATAGAACAAAATATGAAAAAGTGATACATTCCTAGAATCCGTTGATTCAATTAGAATATAAAAAAATCCATTCAATTCTCCATGAATACCAAAAAATTCCAATGATTCAATCTAAATATTGGAAGATACAACTTCTATAACCCTATTGATTTTCTGAAAACACTAGGATAATATGTATCAATCAGTCGTTGATTTCATAAAATACTAAGAAAATTGAAAAAAAGGAAAGTAAACACTCTAATTTCACCTTATTACATATGATAGGAATAACATATTTCTACACTAAATTGTCTCAAACAGTAATGGGAAAATACAAGTAAAAATAGAAAAATAAATAATTTTAAAAATCAAAAAATTAAAAAGAAACTTGCCTATTTAAAATTTAAAAACAAAAAATAATCATAAATTTAAAAATAAAAGATCCAAAATTCAAAATAATAAACTATCACATCGAAAAGGTAACAATTTAAATAATAAAAATATGATGGAATTCAAATTGGCAGCAAAAATTGAGAAAGTTCTTATGTACAACAAGTCGGCCAATGGTAGGCAAGTCATGGTTGATCGAGCCTCTTCTTTTCTCCAAATGTGCTTGAGGAGACTGTGAGAATTCATATTTTTTAAGGCTAAAGTCAATCCTTTTGCATTAACATTTCTCGTTAAATTCCTAAATTATAGCATTTGTGTGGTAAATAGTATTTTTAGTGTTTTTGTGTGAAAATACATTTAAATAAATGCTTTCAATGTGTTTTTTTTTTAAATAATATTTTTGGTAATTTTTAGAATCATTTCTATGTGTTTAATAATTAATTAATTTGTAAATAATTAAAACCATGAAAATAATGTTTTGTGATTTTATTTTCAGTCTTAA
>CAMOHE010025055.1:4068-21176 GCA_946598075.1 Artocarpus hirsutus
CTGTAAGCCATGCTTATGCATATTTGTTAGGTTTTTATACTTGCTTGTTAAAAATTTTTGGATCATACTTGACCTGTGTATTTGTTTGCATTACACGAATGCCGTAATTACGCTGGTGCATTTATCGTGCCTAAATCCCAAATACAACTTATATAAAATAATTCAGTAAAATATTTATCTTAAACAAACAAAATACATTATGAAAAAAAAAAAACTGTCTTAATAATAAGAAAAAATCAATGAGATAAAATCTTGATAATCAAATAAGAGTATGATTATAAGTCTTATAAGGGAAAAAAAAAAACCCAAAGACTAAACTCAAAATGTATTGCTCCCATCTCTTCTTTCATTACGTGAATGTTTCTAAATTCATTAGTACTCTAAGAGTAAGTTTGGTAAATAGATTTGAATTATGGTGATTTGGATCCTTTTGATTTGAGTATTGTAATTTGAATTGTAATCCGAGTTAGTGTTTGGTTGTATGAGTTTTTAAAAATTCGAGTTATGTAGAAGATCTAAGTATGTGTTTGGTAAGTGTTTGGAATCCTGATTTGAGTTATGAATATATGTTTGGTATATTAGATATTTGGATTTAGATTTTTTGTGCTTCTTTTTGAAGATTTAAAAAATTTATTACAAAAATAACACTTGTTTTCAAAAGTGCATTAAATTGATTTATCTAATAAATTATTTTCATTTCATTGAATGTAATGAGAATTCTATACTTGGTACATGTGAACACAATATTAATAATATGAAAATTCTCTTCTAACTTTATTAACTCTTTTATTTTGCCTATTGATTCTTTTGGCATTTTTAACTAGTTCTTCCTAAGAATCAATTGTCTCTCCGAAATAAGTTACTTAAAAACACACCAAGAAAACAAAGAACGTGTTCCTTTTTTCAAAAGCAGTGTATATATGACAGCGAATTTGTAAAGACAAAGTGGTGCAAAAAAAACATAACATAGTAATGTTTCAACAATTCAACAATTAAATTGTCTACTAAAATACTAATGCCTATATGTGTACCAAGGGTGTTGGGCATAAGCTTCCTACATTTCCACTGTCATCCCATCCTTGCATGCATTCATGTTGCCATTGTCTACCCTATTTTGAATCAATGGGTTATCATCAAACCTATCATCGTCTTGCATCCCATCTTCTTCATTGACATTTTTACCTTCTGTCTCTGACACTGGTATTGTCTCATCATAGTATTGCTTAAGGATTTCATCATTGCTTTGCCACATGTATATGAAGTTGTAGATAATGGCATAAGCAATTGGGATCAATGTTTGTTTTTTGTATGGAAAGGGCTTTATGCTCTTTAAAATTGAGAATCTCGCCTTCTACATATCAAAGGTTCTCTCAATGCAGTTTCGAAGAGAGGAGTGGGCATAGTTGAACAATTCCTTCAACGAATAAGGACCCTACCAATGCTCTCAATACTCTTGCAAGTGATATGTAACTCCTCAATATAAAGTGAGGAAACAATCTATATTTGGATATCCAGAATGTACTAACTAGAATTTCCCTAAATAAATCACAAATAGTGTCAATATATATTTTGACAATACAGCAAGAGTAATTGTTTAACCAGAATGTACTAACTAGACGGTGGCCTTGGAGAGTGTTTCTCTAGATCGGATATAGCATCCAATAACATTCATGCATCATGGGCTGATCCCTCCTATCCAGTTAAGATGAATATAAATTTTATGTCAAAGTTGCAGACGCCAATGACATTTTAGGAGTGAAATCTTTTTCTGTTAATGTACCTTCTTACTTCTTTGCTAGATAGAATACACAGTATATGTTTATCTTTAATAGCATCTATGCAATCATGTATAACCGAAATGGAAGTCATTTGTTTAAGCAAATGTATTATGAAAGTATATGGATAATTTCATTAGGCTTTTCGCAGTTACCTTGAGCTAAGGAAGGTACTTGTTCTTATGCTTTTGCATGTGCGTCGACAGGTCATTCCATTTAGGAGGTAAAATAAAATCATACATCAATTCACATATTGCATGAAGTCCTTATGTGAAGTAATGAAAAATTGTTTCTGCTGAATGCTGCCAATAATCCTGCATTTCTCAATTTGTTTGACTTTGGGATATAATGTTTAAAAAGATCATTAGTTGTTTGTCAACACTTATATCACGGTTCAATCGTAGCATACCCTTGTTTTGAACTATAGAGCTCAGCATTGTAATAGTGTCGGGACCCATGTGAATCTTATTGTATATTCTACTGTAATGGCCCTAAAGTAAATTATTAACTTGTTTGTGCCCAGGCATCCCCAATGTGTTCTGTAGTTGACGAAGTTGCATAAATAACAATGCTTATAGTGCAACGGAGGCTGCTGCAATCCGTAAATGTTGTTGTCCTCATCTCAATTATTATTTCCAGAACTTGAATCACCAAAATCCGCCATAATCATCGTACAATAAATTATTAATATGTTGTAACGTTGCATAATTTCATCTAATGTTTTTCATATTTTGAACATAAACAAATGGATTTGAAATTGAAGACAATATTATTATTGTAACCAAATGGATAGACTTAAAGCAAAGAAAACAGTGGTGCCTCACATCCAAATAATAATGTAGTTCTTGGTCCTCACCCACAAATGAAAAAATAAGGCCAAATAAATAATATAGTCATCACCGAATGAAATTAAACCAAATTTTCGAGTAGGAAATTGCCCTACAAAAAAAGGCCATGACACATATAAACATATTGAACAAAAAAAAATGACGGGCATGTAAGAAATTAATCAACTAAAATGGGTCATTTCTACCATAAGGTAGACGTGGGTAGTAAGGGTTTTGTGCTGATAATGGGCTAGCGATGGGAAGAAAGCTAGCGGTAGTGCTTGAGATCGTCCCGATGGTGGAGGCGTGCGTTCTATTGTATGCCGTTGTTGAGAATGAACTTTCGCAACCCCCTCTCTACGAAGGCCATTCGATATTCCAGATTCGCTATGAGGAACGTTGTCTGGAATTTAGGATTGGCGGACAAGAAGTCTATAAAGTCCTAATACTTATTGGCTCTGAGGTTCATCTCATTCATGATATTTAGACACTGCCTCCATTCCCCATCATTTGAGTCGTGTTGATTGTAGAACGTACACCACCAGTGCCCCTACTAGTGCTGCGACTAGATAGGGACTCGGTAATACTCTACAAGGCAGTAGTAGCAATGTGCGAATCCAACAGACCTTTGTTCTGCACTGGCATCTTTCCAATTGTCCTAGACGTGGTAGCAATGTTGGTGGCACATGCTCCAGATCTATGGCCGTCAATCCCTGCCAAATTTGAAATACATGCCCTATTTTTTGGGTTGTTATAACTATCTTCTATGTCCAACTACTCAGAGACTCCTTCATGCTCGTCTACGCTTCTTTGTGGGCTATAAGGTTCGTTTAGACATGTAGAACCTAAAGCCACGGCATGATTCCCAATGCCAAACTTCCTGTGGAACAGTTGTGCTATCAAATTCCAATTAGCCACTGGCTTGCCAATCATGTCTTTCGCATGGGGGGTTCTCTGTACATCAAACGAGAGACTCATTAACATCGCAACATATGTAAGTTCAACAATATCTGCAAGAATTAATAAAGGCAAAAACCAAAGGGATTACCACTAAAAGTTCATCTAAATACTCTGACTTGCAACAAACTACCCCAGTTTTAGGATCCAACCAAGTCCACTTGCATTCATGAGGATAGAACATAGCTGAAAAACCTTTCTCAGTCGGTTCCTCTTCTGTTTACAACATTCCCCAAGAACACCTGGACTAAAAATTTCCAACACCCACCAGTTCCAATCAACTGCTGAAGGATGTCGTCCAAGAGCACTTGTTTGATGATCCACCAACCATTATAACAATGCCCTCTCATAATGTCTGCTTCAATTAATGGTTGCCTCATCATCGCTCTTTTTTTTCCCCATCTTTTCCATTTTCACAGTTCCATCATCGAGCCTGCAACCACCAATGCGGATGCATATGATACAGAACTATGGCTTCTTCCATTTCACATTAGGAGCAGAAGCATTGTGGATTGGCACCTAAAATGTCCATAGCAATACTACGACCGGTTGGTACACACAAGGATGGGTGAAAACAATAGGTAACAGAGGGTGGGGAGAGGCAAAATGATAGGTCACACGTATTGGGGGTTCCACACGACATCAAAAATTACAGCCGATGGAATGGTGAAAGCACGACCCCCACACAGGAAAATTCTATGCATAATCAACCAGAAGCACACTGGCATTATAAGCACAACAATATGCAATAATAACACTTCAACCAACATGACGAAGCAAAATGAGTTTCATCACAACCAGCCCTTTTTCTAAAATCATATTGTAGTACTAAAACACTTATCAAATTCAATTTCTATTAGCCAAAAAAAGAAGAAAAAAATATAATCAGCCAAGCATGGAAATCATTTAAAAAAAAGTGTAAACAGCTCAGAATTTCACCCTTCACATTTCACAATTCACATTTAACGCCAATGTCCACATTACACGTTTCACATTTAAATGTACAGAATTTACATTTCAATAGTCACATTTCACAGGGCACTAATCACAAATCACTGTTCACAGTGCATATGCTCACATTTCACATTGCATAAATCTCGTTAGTTCACAGGTATACGATCATAGTTCACATGAGAAAAAACATAAACAGAAAGCACTTCATAATTCACTTGTTCTTTACTAATTAGCCAGTCTTAGAATTAATTAAACATATATATCTAAACTTACTTAGTATGAGTTTGTAAAACTAGGCCTCTAAAGTACGTAGCTTATATTAACAGGTTCTGAACGGTATTGCTTTTGAATTAATTCTGCAAGATTTTTATATTTAGTTGTTACTCCAGTGTATAGGTTGATCAAGTGGTGTGTGTATGTGTGTGTGTATGTATATGCATGAATACATGTAATTACATTTACAGAAAACATACAATCCTCAAATCTACATCTTCCTCAAAACAAAAGCTTTGCTCTATGAGGAAAAAAAAGTTCCTCATCTCTAAACTTTTACAACTTTACAAGACTGGTACCTCTCTTTTCTCATTTTTTTTCGATACAGGTTCTTTTTCTTCCTCATTTTTCTTATCTAGTTGTTGATTATTGTTTTTTGACTTACTGGTTAGCTGTTTTATAGTTTTTTTATTGTTGTGTATTGTATTGATTTAGTTGTATTTTCATACATATATAAATTCTTATGAATATATATGTGCAATAGAAAATATGCATTGGGGCATGACAAATCAATATACACTGCCTCACAGTTCCATTGCATAAAGGAATCAAAGTAAACAAATCAAATCAAAGCAAATGGGATCAATGGTAAAAAGGTTCAGTGCTCACAAGGGGGTTCAAACGATAGGAGACAGAGGGTGGGGACAGTGAATACGATAGGTAACACATGGTGAGTGGGCCAAAACGACAGGAGACAATGGGTTAGAGAGGGCGAAAATGACTAGAAAGAGGTAAGAAGGGCAAAAAGGCAGGTAACAGAGGGTGGTGGGAGCGGTGAATATGATAGCTACCAAATGCTAGGGGGGAAAAATGACAGAAAAAAGAGGGTGGGTAGGGCAAAAACGACAAGTCACTGGAGCAGGGAGGTCGAAAATGACAGGAAACAGAGGGTGGAGATGGATACAACGACAGGTGACAATAAAGGGAGAGGCCGAAAATGACACGGATAGAGTCTCCGCTCATCACGGCAGAGACGGCGAAGTGTACCAAGGGAGCCAACATGCACAGGGGCTGCGAAGCAAGGTTCATGGCCAAAAAAAAATTAGAGGAAAAATTTCCTTAAAAAACAAAGATTTGAGCCCAAAAAACTTACCATGTTTTAGCCCACCGACGATTGGGTAGCCTCCGGCCGAACCCAAGCAACTCGCAAGAAGGACACCGGTCGCCTATTCTGACATAGACAATGATAACACCTCAATGACAGATGGTGGTTCAGATATGGTTTACGCTGGCCCGATCAACATCAACGAAAAGATGAGCGAGTTAAGAGCATAATTTCTTACTAGCGAGACCAACGGTCACAGTTTTAACACAGAGAGAGAGAGAGAGAGAGAGAGAGAGATAGATATATATATATATATATATTGGTGGGTTTCCAACAGACGAGACAAAAAAGGAAGAGATCAAGCACCCATACCTAGCTCATAGTTGGGGGATTTATTGCAGAAGCAATAACCCTCAACGGTAAAAAAAAATAGTGGCCAAAGAGATTTCAAAGAATCCCTATTGCAAAGCAGAGGAATCACGTGAATAAAGGGCAGAGAATCGGCATTGTAGCAACAGCATTGCAGTCTCAAGAAAATAAGCTCAAGGTGAACTCGGTTTTGGACTCGGAGGTCTCAAAAAGTTACTCAAATGATTTGGAACTTCAAGGCACCAAACAGGAATTGAAGGGTCTCGTAATACTCAAATGGGGATAAGTTCAATCAGTCATAATAATGCTCAAACCAAACAGTTAAAAAATTTTACAATGAGTCGTATACCATTATCGACATTTGTGCTCCTTAAATTTACCTTTTTTTCCCTCCCTTTTTAAAGTAAATGGTTTTTATGGTAGATTTGAATTGAGGGTAATGATGTGAATTTATTTACCCATTTGCTACCATAAAAGGAGGAAGGAAAAAAAGGATTTGAAATAAATTATTCAAATGGGTCTTTTTTATGAGTTGTCAAACACTAGTTTCGATCTAAACTAAACTACCTTATCCGAATTAATGTTTGCCAAACACCCACTAATTTTTAGAAGAGAAATTTTCATAAATACAATCTTTTGAAACTTACTTTTATAAATTTTAAACATGTTTTAAACTTACAATACCACTCAAAAATATTCTAATGGATCAGAGAAATGAGAAAGAGAGAGTTGAGAGAGTGTTATAGTTTGTCTGTTTGAATTGATTGGTGAATAAAGATTTAAATAACTCATGTTACTTATTTAAAAAAAGTAATATAAGTGATAATAAGATATAATTTTTTTAATAGTATGTTTGGAAAACGGTTTAAAAATGAAAATTGAGTTCAATACTGTTATCTGTAAGAGCTTTATACTATAGCTATTTTTTGTTTATAGCTATCGAAAGTCTTGCTCTGTAAACGGTTTAAACTGATAAATTCAAATACATGTGCCAAACATACTAAGACATAAATAATGACATTCTTATTAAAAAGTATATTATAAACAATTTTTTTTAATTATTTGTTCAATTCTATTTAATCTCATGAATTATAATCCCTTATTAACAAAACTATAACACTCGTTCTAACAAAAACCTACATACTAAATCAAGATGTAGAGTTTTGTGGGTTGGAGGTTTTAAATCAGGAATGAAAAGGATTTTCATTGCTTATATCGGAATACATCATCCTCAAAACCTATATCTGCGGGCTCATTCACAACCTTCGCAACCCTTAAAGCTTCTTACCTACTCTTCTCACACCAAGACCATGCCAAACCACATCAGTCTCTTCCCTCTCCTCCTTCTCCTCTTAGTTGCCAGAAATGGCGAATTCTTCAGGTTCGCCGAGGGAGGAAAGGGACGGATCCATATCACCGACGACCTCGACGACGTCATTGACGACGAGGAAGACGAGTCCTGGAAGCAATGGGGTCAAAAATCGAAGCTGAAATCTTCCGACGACGATCTGAAACCAAGCGATCTGTCAAAGATGGCGATGTCGGAGATCCAGACGGAGTTGATGAAGCGCCAAACGGGACCTGCCTTCGGCTTTGTCAAGCTCCGATTGGGAGTCAAGCGAACTCCGGTATGGAATTTTGGTTCTAGGATAAAAAATTCGTAATGTTTTTCCCCCAATTTTCTTGTTCGTTGATTGTTTTGTGGATTGGAAAATAAAATTTGATCTCAGGATATGGTGGCTGAGATTGCTATGAAATGGACAAAAGTTCTGAAAACGGGAGGTGTCGAGGCTAAGTTCATGGGCGTTGATCTGACGACAATCATGTTCACCATGGAAAGAGGCCAAGACGTTTCAGAGGTTATATATTGTAATTCTTATACTTCCATTTTATTTTAATTTTTTTTATATCTTGATTTTTTAATTTATTTTTTATTTTCAGTTGAAAGAGTTTGTGTTGGATCAAGACGAGGCGTATGAGATGAAGATTGGGGATCAAGTTTTTAGAAGGCAAGGAGATCCTCCTCTGGAGGAAGTTGTGGAAAAACTCCACGAGGAAAAGATTAAGAAAGAAGAGGGTTTGAAAGAGGAGTTGTAGGAAGTTAGACTGATACTTCTTGGATCGATGATACAACTAATACCGAGGGATTTTCCTCATCTTTGTTGACTTGTAAAAATTGTTGACCATGTTCTAATTGTTGTGACTTGTGAGCTTCTGTTTCAGATTTGCTTATTTCATGGTTCCACTTTTAGACCTCTGATGATGACTATTGACCACATAGAGTTTGGGGAACAAAATAATAAATAAATCGTTGTATCTATTATTGTGCTTTCATCTTATTACGCATGAGGTTTTTTTTTTTTTTTTTTTTTTTTGGGTCCCGAATTATCCTCCTGCTTAAAGGAGTTAAAAAATGAAAATACAAAGCCAGTTTCCTATCAGCTCTCTCGTGGGAGCAAATCAGTAGCATAATCTGTGCCAATTCAGGTCTAATGTGGAATCCAAGTTTGTGTTACAGAAATGATGAAATTTTCACTTAGGCGTGCCATTAATTTTTTGATCCGTTTCCTTTCTCTAGGTGTAAGGATATTATGGGGGACGGGAAAAATATTACATCTCCTGGACGAGATACCCACTATATTCAATTTAATACCATTAACTACTCATCTCTTTTGATTCCTTTTAGAATCAAAATCCATATAACCAAGCGTATTTTGATTTCAAAACTACGTTCAACTTCATTACTCTGAATTTTTCTCACTATTGTTTTTCCCTCTAAAGAGTTTGACAAAATAAAGGAGGTGCGAATTTCCCAAGTACTGAACCATCAACTTCACTATAACTTTGTTGATGCCATGAATGAGAAACTGAGGATAAAGAGAGAGAGCAGCTGAAAAGGCAAAGCTATTTCAACTTCTTGCTGAAATCAGTGAGCTCGAGGACATTTATTCTAGCAACACCGGCCGCCTCCTCTCTTTCTTTTGAAGTGTTGTACCACCTCTTTACTTCTCCAAAGAATGCAGCTGAGTATTAAAATTTAGCATAGAGAAGCACAAAACAGGAAGCGATGGTAGACAAGGAGTTCAAGAAAGAACATGTAAATTGATTAGATTTAGGAACGAAAGGGAAGAAGGACCACCTAGATACAGATTCCGACCAGCCAATTCAGGTTCTTTGATAACATTCTTTAGGGTCGCTAGTCGGTCTTCTACAAAGCTGGTCAACAAAGAGCACCCATCATCTAAGTTCTCAACCAACTTTTCTGATGAATACAGAATATATCATCATAATGGTTTGATAAGTAAAATTTTCTACTTTACAAGTGATAGTAGATCAAATTGTAAGTAACAAACATAAACATGATGAGTAGAAGTGCTGGAAGCATGGAGTCAGCTAAACAAGATTGAGTTCGTTATGAATGCATTTTACAGCAAGTTTCATTATCAAGAAGAACAGAATCTTACTGCAGTCTCAGCCCCTGGTGTTCCGGTCTGCTCTTAAGTTGCTTCAATACTTCTAGGTTATATATAGAGAAAAAAACTACTTTTATTATCCCATGGCGGCATAGGAACAGATATAATAAAGCAGGAAAAGACAATTAACAAGTTTCTAACACTGGAAAAAGTCTAGACTTACCCAGTTCCCAGGCCATATATCCTTTCAGGAGGTATGGTTACCCCTGCAAGTTCTTGCAGTAAAACATCAGGGAATCAGCTCTGAAGTAGGCAAAAGAAAATGAAATGAAGGTCAGGTGATTAAAAAGTAACCTCAACCGGAGTTATTCATTCATAAAAGGAAATTTGTTCAGGGCAGATGCTTTTTTTTTTTTTTAACTTCCAGACAGCAGAGTTGATTAACTAATTTCTGTCTCGATCTTTGAAACTGCTAACTCAGAACTATTTATAATACTCTAGTAATCTTCTTTATATTTTCTTTTGTCATCTTCACCATGGAAGATAATCGCACAAAATTGTAATTGATTAGAACCACACCTGTTTTGTGGTGACAATATATATACTTGAGCTAGCAAACTTGAGAGCATCGGCCACACCTGGACAGAACCTGCAATGGATGCATTATCCGATCAGTAATACACAACATTTCAGAAAACTTGAGAACTTTGAGGCAATATTAATTCATCTGGATATAAAATCAATATACTCAGTCAAAAGCAGGACTTTCGATTTAGACTACATTGTCCCATCAAAATAAGTTAAACTGCCAATAAAATGGTAACTAACACTTTGATCGACAAATCATGGTAAATATCAATTTATACAGAGAAGCCACACGGTAGATTGCTCAATAGAAAAGGCCATGTGAAGTAATTCAAGGGTTTACATAATCTGTACCAAACACAAAATAATAAAGTAAATATTGTTCCATGCAACCTAGAGAGGCAAAATGAAAATTTTTTCTCAAGAAAAATAAAATGTATAATTGTCCATTTGATTATGTTAAACCAGGTGAAAAAATTGCACTCAGTAAGCTTCCTAAATGAAAGACTCCAAATTATTGCAATGCACTTAAAGCTATCTAGACTCAAGACAAGTCTTAACAGACAAATTCCCTGTTGAAACTGCATGCAGTTTTCAAACAAAGCTCCCAGTTCTGAAACTGGTAGGAAAGATGATAAATCATGTGACAGAAGATACTTTAACATTTTACTTTTCGTAATTCTTGATGTGTTCATTAAAGGGCAATGATATATGGTATATTTCAAAAAGCCTAAATGGGATACCTATTTGCACCAATCCAAGATGATAAGTCCTTCTCCATCCATTCATCTCTCACCTTTCCAAAAAGGTCTATAAGTTCTTCTCTTTGCTCCCCCCCTTCTTCCATGATGATCGGTTTCAACTTTGACCAGTTGTCCAAAATCCTCTCAACAGTGAGCCCTTCCGAAACCTAGCACATTAAACTATGACCATCAAGCCCAAACTACATTTCAGAAAGCGACTCAAAATTTGAAATCTTTCTCATTGATGTTGTTCAATTCAAAACAATATTATAATGTCATGACTTCAACTAATTAATTTCCTACAGATACAATCAGTGTGCGGTGTGTGTAATGTACCCACCGGGGACTTCTGAATAGAAGATAGTCTCGTCTTCCAGCAATCACCACAGGCCGCACCTGCCACATCAGGATCACAAAACGAATACAAAGACAAGACTTTCAAGACCCTTTCCTCCATAGTAGAAAACAATTATTTCTTTCAAGTTTCAAGGACTATATATATAAATTAGAAAATGGGCAAAAACTGTAATTATTTCTTTATAAATATCTGTTTCGAAACCCAAATTACTCTTTTTTTGGTTAATGGAATTCAAATTCAGCCAATTAGTAGGACGACGGAGTGAAGAAATAAGATATATATATATATATATAAACAAATTACAGAAAAAAATCACCTTTTCAAAAGTAATTCTGTTAATTTTGCAAGAGCTTACAATGTGCATTTAAGCAACAATCCACTCCTCCAGGGTCGAATCCACATCGTCGAAAAGATCCGGCCGCCTCACTTTAGCAGCCTGCAATAATCATCACATAATTAAGGAAAATTGAACTGAGTTGCTTTTTTAATGGCCTCTTTAAAATAATGATCATAACTTTTTAAAATTAAGTAAATAACTGTTTATTAATGCTAAACTATGATAAACTTAACAATTTATCAGTCTTGAGTTTATCACGAGTTTATGAGAGCTATAAATGGTCATTTATCTAATTTAAATTTAAAAGTAATTTTGAAAAAGTCATTTGCCTCTACACTCAAAATATAAACCCTAAACCTCCGTTCTGTTTCCAATACATGAGACAAAAAAATTCGCAGAAAAACTTGACAAATGAGCAAGAGCATCACATCAAGTCAAAGTACAAGCTCCAAAATTTCGTTTTCCTTCACATTCTCGCTCCAATTTCGTTTTCTCAGGAAACAATCAATCAGATAGAAAAAGAACGAACCTTGACAGCAGAAAGAGAGCTCTCTCCGCAGCTGTCGCAGAGCACTCCGTCGAAGTCCAACGCGTACAAACCCCCCATTTCTTCTGGCTCTTTGTCTCTCCCAGACAATCACGTTCTCTCTAACATTTTATATATATATATTCTTTTCCCTTTTCTTTTTATTTTAAGATTTTTTTTTTCCAGATAACATCTTCGTTACCCGCCACTGGTTAAATAATAACTGGATCCGGACGCTGTGCTCCAGCAAACGAAAACCCGCCACGTAACAAGAGTGTAGCAGAATTTTGGTAAATAGCCAAATGTGATTTACAGGTTTTTTTTTTTTAATCATCCTATGGGGGTTTGGATTATTGTTTTAAACTTAAAGAAAATTACACATTACGTCACATTTTTAAAAATTACATTTATTTATATCATACTTAAAAAAATTTATATCATACTATCATTTAAATTATATATTAAGTTGTATCAAAAAAAACATGTGTAACGTTTATAAAAAATAAATCTTAGAAAATAACATTTTTGAAAATTTTCGTTGAACTTAAACAATATAAAGCTCTCATATTTTATAGTATAAAGTAAAAATAAGTTATAACGTAAAGCTTTCATATATTATAATGTTTTGAATAAGTTGGTTCAGATCAATGCTATCAAACTTAATATTAACTAGTCAAAAACTTTTTTATAATAAAGAATTTATAAATTTAGGCATCTGATAGCGTTTGGAAGTGCAGCGGATGGTTTGGAACTGAGATGGCACAGTTTATTATATGATTTCTTGTTTGAAAACTCCTTAGCTAGACCATTGATCGGCGAAGAGGTAATTAGTACCATTGGAGAATGAGCAGTGATTTAGCATATTACTCTTGACACTAAATTGCCAGATGCAAAGTGACGTACATCTAATGAAAGTCTTTTCGCAGGGTGACTTTTTAGACTAATAATATGCATGTTGATTATTTTCCTTATTACTTTTCAATTGATTTGCGATTGACTCGATCACGGTGAAAGGATGTTCCTTACAAGGTGCTATTGTAAATTTTGTAAAGGTATTATTTTTCCAAATAAAGTAGGTTAAGTTCTATCCCAAGAAAATTCAAGCCCAAACACATGAATTCCTGGATGAAACCCAATTAGAGATAGAAAGAAGGAGAAAATTAGGCTATTATTAACTGAGAATAAAAATAAATAGACCAAAATGTAATAGTGTTTAGCAAATATCTTATTTAAATTAAAAAGAAATTTATTTTTGTATATAATAAGTAGAGAAAAACACGAAGTATCAAAGAACGAATGAAAAACAAAGATGAAAAGAAAAAAAAAGAATAAGGTAAAATTAGAAAATAAAGTGTATAAAAACATGATTCTAGAAAATACCATATGCTTGCTTTTCCTTACATTAAGAATTGAAACCTTGCTATTAGGTGCAATTTCTCTAGTAAATAAGTGTGAAAGAGAAACTCTTTAGAGGGAGAGAGTTTAGAAGGGAAAAGATGATTCTTTGGGAAAGGAAAGGCAAAGATGTTGGAGGATGGAGATCAGCGGCAGCAAAATTAGATCCTCTTCCTTTTATCATTGCGTATTCGGTACATGGTTGAGACTTACGGGTTTAATCTATGAACCTTAATTTTTTCTATCTTTTTTCTTATCATTGAAAGAAGACAAAAATTGATCAAAAATAAAGAAAACCAATTATAAACTATTATTAAAATTATCCTATCTGAAATGTTGACTCGTTTTTCCTCATTTAATAATTGTATTTTTATCTGGTAGGACACATTTTAGGTAAGAGTTCTATTTTCTACCCCTCAAACAATCAAAGTTATCCAAAAGCAGGTAAAGAGCTATGATTTAACGGTTTGGATAGTTTGGACCTTTTTCTGGATAAAGATTATAAAGGCGCCCTAGATATATAAACATATCTTAAAATAAGATTATAAAAGTTAAAAAGAAAATAATGAAAGTAGATGTAATGTTATATAAAAAGGAAAAAAAGAAAAAAGGAAAAAAAAAGAAAGAAAAGTAAATGAAGAGACAGAGACAAAGGTGGGACACTTGTCATCCATTGGAGATTAACAAAACATGCGTTATTACTTTTATATAGGTTATATATACAGATTATAGATAATAAATAGATACAAATTAATATTTGAAAAAAATGAAATAGAAAATTATTTGGGAGGTACTATATATATTGGTAGTTGAGGGGTTGCAATAATTTGTTATTTGAGTATGAACATTTGAGAATTCTTTTTTTTAATACGGGTAGGAAAAAAAAGAAAAGAAAATTAAAGGAAGAAAGTAATTGAAGAGAAAGAGCGACATGACAAGTCATTGATGCTTTTATACATGTAAAGAGAAAGATAAAGATAAAGTTAAAGACTAATTGGGTGCCATATGCAATGCATGTAGGAATAATTTTGTAAGTTTTATCTCACACTAAAGTTTCGATTACCACTTTATTATTTTTCTAGTTTATTCTTTTATGTAGTTGTTCAATATATAATTAGCACGAACATTATATTTGTTAAAATGAAATAGTGCAAGGAAAAAAATTGTTTAAGAGAGAGAAAAAAATGAGGAAAAAGGTTTTAGGGAGAAGTAAAACAAGAAAAAAAAAAGTATTTTGAAAATGCACATTGTAAATTTGAAACAACTCGATTGTAGAAGAACTTCTAGCCAAAAAAGAAGAAAAATAAAAAAAAATGAGCAAACAAGAGAAGAGAAAAACCAAAAAGAATAAATAAGAAAAAGTGAGAAAAAAATCAAAAGAAGAGAGTTTGACACTTGACAATTGTAGGAGTTGTACCAAAAGAGAGTTTGTCTCCTTTATATGAGTATAGTATACATAATGGATAAAAAAGAACATACATAGATTAGTTGAAATGCGTGCTCTAGGCGTGCCTATATTACATTTCATTTGATACAAGGATCTCAAATTTCTTTAAAAATTTATGGTTTACTTTTTGATTTATTATTTTCTTGAAAGCTTAGTTTAGTGAAAAAAAGTATTAAAGTATAGAAAATTTAAAAGAAAAAAAAAGTTTTTAGTTGGTTGATAGAAAATTGTTACAAAGTGTATATGAAAAAGAAATATATAGGAGACTTAATTATTACATGATAGGAAGAAGTTAGAGAAAAAATATTTTGGGTCTAAAAATAAAAAAATTTAAAAGGTCATGGAAATAAAAGCAAGAAGAAGAAGAAAAAAAGGAACACAAAGACAATAATTTTAAAGCTTTTAGTAGATATTGAGAAGGGTCGTCTTGTCATCTTAAAATTTTGAGTATGATTTTGAGATGCTTTTGTAAATATAACAGTGTTTTGGGTATTCTTTTGATTAGATATAATAAAAAAGTGCATATGAAGCACTATTCTTTTTTGGTAGTCCAAAATGCATAATTTTAACGCTTTTTCTCTTTTGTTTTCCTTTCTTTTTTTAATTAATCTTTTTTTAACCTTTATTTTGGTCTTTTTTTAATTATAATCTCTTATTTAAATCTTTTTTTAACTTCACCATTGTGTGCTTTATCTTTCATAAAAAACTGTTTTTTATTATCTCGTGCAAACAAGTGTTTTATTTTTTTTTCTTTTCTTAATTTTTTTATATTTATCCCTTTTTTTTCTTTTTTCTTTCTTTTTTGGGCTTTTTTCTTCTTTTTACTATTTTCAGTGTTTTGTCATAGTTCCCATTTACAATTTTTTCCCATTTAAACTCTATTTGTCTATCATTATCTTTTTATAATTAGTGCTTTAGTTTTTTTTAACTTTTTTAATATTTCACCTTTTTTTTTCTCTTTCTTCCTTTTTTAGTGTTTTACTTCTTTTTCTTTTTTAATGTTTAACTTTATTTGTCCACTGTAACTTTAACCTAAATATTCTCATATATTTTCCTTTTTTTGATTCTTCTATCATTTTTTTTCCATTTCAACTTTATCGATCTCTCACGTACTCTAATATCAACTTTCTTACTACAATAATCTCTTTGCTTATGATTAAAAAGAATCTTACATAATAATGACACATGAGGGTTTTAAGAAGATAAAGTAATAGAAAAAACAGTTTTAACAAAAAAAAATTTAAAATATACAAATTTAAAAAACTTGTGCAACCAATACAAATCTTTTTTTAAATATTTTTGGATCTCTTTATTTTTATTTATTACTCTGTTCCTTGCAAAACCTCACCTTTTATACTCATGTCATAATTTGCCTAAAAATAAACAATTATTAAAAGGCTCAAAAAATAAATGTCATATCCCAAAATTAAAAAAAAAGGGACAAGTTCAATTGTTTATACAACTTTTCTTTTCAAATAATTTTTTTCTTTAATTGATTCTTTTATTCATAATCTAGGTTATCAAAATTTCAACCACATGTTAATACATGCATTGCACATACTTATAATGGTCATAACAAAAGAAAATGAAAGTGGTAGTCTGAAAAAACATAAGGTGTTTAATACGATGATTAAAACTCTAAATATTGTAACATGTGAGACTTTTACACGGTAATAATATTTTTTTTTTACTTTAATATGTAAAAGCTTTATATTATTTTTAACAAAAATTTAGTTAAAACTAACTTTACCAAACAGATTAATAACCAGTGTTTTGAATACTATGACTAAAGAGACGGACGAATAAGACATTTCATTGAAACTGATGTATGGTGGCCCAGAAAAAAAAAAAAAAAAACTCCTTCCCGCCTAAAAATTTCCCTCCTTTTTCTTCATGATCTGTTCAGAAGGGACACGCATAACAAGGTGTAAACGAAGGAGGAACGGTGGGGCCCAGGGAGAAAACTCATCCCCCCACATCTCCGCCGCCGCCCCCGGCGCGAATCTCCTTCCAATAAAACATCTGATTTAGTCCTCCCCGCCGCTTCTTTCCTCGTCGTCCATTCATCAATCCTTCCAACCAAAGTCTAAACTCCAACGACTAA